>CAMRHE010001002.1:0-167500 GCA_947044405.1 Leptodactylus fallax
ATATAGGGGGCAGTATTATAGTAGTTATATTCTTGTACATAGGAGCAGTATTATAGTAGTTATATTCTTGTACATAGTAGTATTATAGTAGTTATATTCTTGTACATAGGAGCAGTATTATAGTAGTTATATTCTTGTACATAGGAGCAGTATTATAGTAGTTATATTCTTGTACATAGGAGCAGTATTATAGTAGTTATATTCTTGTACATAGTAGTATTATAGTAGTTATATTCTTGTACATAGGAGCAGTATTATAGTAGTTATATTCTTGTACATAGGAGCAGTATTATAGTAGTTATATTCTTGTACATAGGAGCAGTATTATAGTAGTTATATTCTTGTACATAGGAGTAGTATTATAGTAGTTATATTCTTGTACATAGGAGCAGTATTATAGTAGTTATATTCTTGTACATAGGAGCAGTATTATAGTAGTTATATTCTTGTACATAGGAGCAGTATTATAGTAGTTATATTCTTGTACATAGGAGCAGTATTATAGTAGTTATATTCTTGTAAAAGAAAAAAATATAGGGGGCAGTATTATAGTAGTTATATTCTTGTACATAGGAGCAGTATTATAGTAGTTATATTCTTGTACATAGTAGTATTATAGTAGTTATATTCTTGTACATAGGAGCAGTATTATAGTAGTTATATTCTTGTACATAGGAGTAGTATTATAGTAGTTATATTCTTGTACATAGGAGCAGTATTATAGTAGTTATATTCTTGTACATAGGAGCAGTATTATAGTAGTTATATTCTTGTACATAGGAGCAGTATTATAGTAGTTATATTCTTGTACATAGGAGCAGTATTATAGTAGTTATATTCTTGTACATAGGAGGTAGTATTATAGTAGTTATATTCTTGTACATAGGAGGTAGTATTATAGTAGTTATATTCTTGTACATAGGAGTAGTATTATAGTAGTTATATTCTTGTACATAGGAGGTAGTATTATAGTAGTTATATTTTTGTACATAGGAGCAGTATTATAGTAGTTATATTCTTGTACATAGGGAGCAGTATTATAGTAGTTATATTCTTGTACATAGGAGCAGTATTATAGTAGTTATATTCTTGTACATAGGGGCAGTATTATAGTAGTTATATTCTTGTACATAGGAGCAGTATTATAGTAGTTATATTCTTGTACATAGGAGCAGTATTATAGTAGTTATATTCTTGTACATAGGAGCAGTATTATAGTAGTTATATTCTTGTACATAGGAGCAATATTATAGTAGTTATATTCTTGTACATAGGGGCAGTATTATAGTAGTTATATTCTTGTACATAGGAGCAGTATTATAGTAGTTATATTCTTGTACATAGGAGCAGTATTATAGTAGTTATATTCTTGTACATAGGAGCAGTATTATAGTAGTTATATTCTTGTACATAGGAGCAGTATTATAATAGTTATATATTCTTGTACATAGGAGCAGTATTATAGTAGTTATATTCTTGTACATAGGAGCAGTATTATAGTAGTTATATTCTTGTACATAGGAGCAGTATTATAGTAGTTATATTCTTGTACATAGGAGCAGTATTATAGTAGTTATATTCTTGTACATAGGAGCAGTATTATAGTAGTTATATTCTTGTACATAGGAGGTAGTATTATTGTAGTTATATTCTTGTACATAGGAGCAGTATTATAGTAGTTATATTCTTGTACATAGGAGCAGTATTATAGTAGTTATATTCTTGTACATAGGAGCAGTATTATAGTAGTTATATTCTTGTACATAGGAGCAGTATTATAGTAGTTATATTCTTGTACATAGGAGCAGTATTATAGTAGTTATATTCTTGTACATAGGAGGTAGTATTATAGTAGTTATATTCTTGTACATAGGAGCAGTATTATAGTAGTTATATTCTTGTACATAGGAGCAGTATTATAGTAGTTATATTCTTGTACATAGGAGGTAGTATTATAGTAGTTATATTCTTGTACATAGGAGCAGTATTATAGTAGTTATATTCTTGTACATAGGAGCAGTATTATAGTAGTTATATTCTTGTACATAGGAGCAGTATTATAGTAGTTATATTCTTGTACATAGGAGCAGTATTATAGTAGTTATATTCTTGTACATAGGAGGTAGTAGTATAGTAGTTATATTCTTGTACATAGGAGCAGTATTATAGTAGTTATATTCTTGTACATAGGAGCAGTATTATAGTAGTTATATTCTTGTACATAGGAGCAGTATTATAGTAGTTATATTCTTGTACATAGGAGCAGTATTATAGTAGTTATATTCTTGTACATAGGAGCAGTATTATAGTAGTTATATTCTTGTACATAGGAGCAGTATTATAGTAGTTATATTCTTGTACATAGGAGCAGTATTATAGTAGTTATATTCTTGTACATAGGGGCAGTATTATAGTAGTTATATTCTTGTACATAGGAGCAGTATTATAGTAGTTATATTCTTGTATATAGGGGGCAGTATTATAGTAGTTATATTCTTGTACATAGGAGCAGTATTATAGTAGTTATATTCTTGTACATAGTAGTATTATAGTAGTTATATTCTTGTACATAGGAGCAGTATTATAGTAGTTATATTCTTGTACATAGGAGTAGTATTATAGTAGTTATATTCTTGTACATAGGAGCAGTATTATAGTAGTTATATTCTTGTACATAGGAGCAGTATTATAGTAGTTATATTCTTGTACATAGGAGCAGTATTATAGTAGTTATATTCTTGTACATAGGAGCAGTATTATAGTAGTTATATTCTTGTACATAGGAGGTAGTATTATAGTAGTTATATTCTTGTACATAGGAGGTAGTATTATAGTAGTTATATTCTTGTACATAGGAGTAGTATTATAGTAGTTATATTCTTGTACATAGGAGGTAGTATTATAGTAGTTATATTCTTGTACATAGGAGCAGTATTATAGTAGTTATATTCTTGTACATAGGGAGCAGTATTATAGTAGTTATATTCTTGTACATAGGAGCAGTATTATAGTAGTTATATTCTTGTACATAGGGGCAGTATTATAGTAGTTATATTCTTGTACATAGGAGCAGTATTATAGTAGTTATATTCTTGTACATAGGAGCAGTATTATAGTAGTTATATTCTTGTACATAGGAGCAGTATTATAGTAGTTATATTCTTGTACATAGGAGCAATATTATAGTAGTTATATTCTTGTACATAGGGGCAGTATTATAGTAGTTATATTCTTGTACATAGGAGCAGTATTATAGTAGTTATATTCTTGTACATAGGAGCAGTATTATAGTAGTTATATTCTTGTACATAGGAGCAGTATTATAGTAGTTATATTCTTGTACATAGGGGCAGTATTATAGTAGTTATATTCTTGTACATAGGAGCAGTATTATAGTAGTTATATTCTTGTACATAGGAGTAGTATTATAGTAGTTATATTCTTGTACATAGGAGCAATATTATAGTAGTTATATTCTTGTACATAGGGTCAGTATTATAGTAGTTATATTCTTGTACATAGCAGGTAGTATTATAGTAGTTATATTCTTGTACATAGGGGCAGTATTATAGTAGTTATATTCTTGTACATAGGAGCAGTATTATAGTAGTTATATTCTTGTACATAGGGGCAGTATTATAGTAGTTATATTCTTGTACATAGGAGGTAGTATTATAGTAGTTATATTCTTGTACATAGGAGCAGTATTATAGTAGTTATATTCTTGTACATAGGAGTAGTATTATAGTAGTTATATTCTTGTACATAGGAGGTAGTATTATAGTAGTTATATTCTTGTACATAGGAGGTAGTATTATAGTAGTTATATTCTTGTACATAGGAGCAGTATTATAGTAGTTATATTCTTGTACATAGGGGGCAGTATTATAGTAGTTATATTCTTGTACATAGGGGCAGTATTATAGTAGTTATATTCTTGTACATAGGAGCCAGTATTATAGTAGTTATATTCTTGTACATAGGAGCAGTATTATAGTAGTTATATTCTTGTACATAGGAGTAGTATTATAGTAGTTATATTCTTGTACATAGAGGCAGTATTATAGTAGTTATATTCTTGTACATAGGAGCAGTATTATAGTAGTTATATTCTTGTACATAGGAGAAGTATTATAGTAGTTATATTCTTGTACATAGGGGCAGTATTATAGTAGTTATATTCTTGTACATAGGAGGTAGTATTATAGTAGTTATATTCTTGTACATAGGAGCAGTATTATAGTAGTTATATTCTTGTACATAGGAGCAGTATTATAGTAGTTATATTCTTGTACATAGGAGCAGTATTATAGTAGTTATATTCTTGTACATAGGAGGTAGTGTTATAGTAGTTATATTCTTGTACATAGGAGCAGTATTATAGTAGTTATATTCTTGTACATAGGAGCAGTATTATAGTAGTTATATTCTTGTACATAGGAGTAGTATTATAGTAGTTATATTCTTGTACATAGGAGGTAGTATTATAGTAGTTATATTCTTGTACATAGGGGGTAGTATTATAGTAGTTATATTCTTGTACATAGGAGCAGTATTATAGTAGTTATATTCTTGTACATAGGAGCAGTATTATAGTAGTTATATTCTTGCACATAGGAGCAGTATTATAGTAGTTATATTCTTGTACATAGGAGCAGTATTATAGTAGTTATATTCTTGTACATAGGAGCAGTATTATAGTAGTTATATTCTTGTACATAGGAGCAGTATTATAGTAGTTATATTCTTGTACATAGGAGGTAGTATTATAGTAGTTATATTCTTGTACATAGGAGCAGTATTATAGTAGTTATATTCTTGTACATAGGAGGTAGTATTATAGTAGTTATATTCTTGTACATAGGAGGTAGTATTATAGTAGTTATATTCTTGTACATAGGAGCAGTATTATAGTAGTTATATTCTTGTACATAGGAGGTAGTATTATAGTAGTTATATTCTTGTACATAGGAGCAGTATTATAGTAGTTATATTCTTGTACATAGGAGGTAGTATTATAGCAGTTATATTCTTGTACATAGCAGTAGTATAATAGTAGTTATATTCTTGTACATAGGAGCAGTATTATAGTAGTTATATTCTTGTACATAGGAGCAGTATTATAGTAGTTATATTCTTGTACATAGGAGGTAGTATTATAGTAGTTATATTCTTGTACATAGGAGCAGTATTATAGTAGTTATATTCTTGTACATAGGAGCAGTATTATAGTAGTTATATTCTTGTACATAGGAGGTAGTATTATAGTAGTTATATTCTTGTACATAGGAGCAGTATTATAGTAGTTATATTCTTGTACATAGGAGCAGTATTATAGTAGTTATATTCTTGTACATAGGAGGTTGTATTATAGTAGTTATATTCTTGTACATAGGGGCAGTATTATAGTAGTTATATTCTTGTACATAGGAGTAGTATTATAGTAGTTATATTCTTGTACATAGGAGCAGTATTATAGTAGTTATATTCTTGTACATAGGAGCAGTATTATAGTAGGTATATTCTTGTACATAGGAGGTAGTATTATAGTAGTTATATTCTTGTACATAGGAGCAGTATTATAGTAGGTATATTCTTGTACATAGGAGGTAGTATTATAGTAGTTATATTCTTGTACATAGGAGTAGTATTATAGTAGTTATATTCTTGTACATAGGAGTAGTATTATAGTAGTTATATTCTTGTACATAGGAGTAGTATTATAGTAGTTATATTCTTGTACATAGGAGGTAGTATTATAGTAGTTATATTCCTGTACATAGGAGCAGTATTTTAGTAGTTATATTCTTGTACATAGGAGCAGTATTATAGTAGTTATATTCTTGTACATAGGAGCAGTATTATAGTAGTTATATTCTTGTACATAGGAGGTAGTATTATAGTAGTTATATTCTTGTACATAGGAGCAGTATTATAGTAGTTATATTCTTGTACATAGGAGGTAGTATTATAGTAGTTATATTCTTGTACATAGGGGGCAGTATTATAGTAGTTATATTCTTGTACATAGGAGCAGTATTATAGTAGTTATATTCTTGTACATAGGAGGTAGTATTATAGTAGTTATATTCTTGTACATAGGGGCAGTATTATAGTAGTTATATTCTTGTACATAGGAGGTAGTATATTCTTTCTGTCCTCTGAACCTCTACAGCCAATGGGCATTTTCTCCATCCTTGAAGAGGAGTGCATGTTCCCTAAGGCGACAGACACTTCCTTCAAGAACAAGCTGTATGATCAGCATCTCGGCAAGTCCAGCAACTTTCAAAAGCCAAAGCCGGCTAAAGGCAAAGCCGAGGCTCACTTCTCCCTTATCCACTACGCTGGGACTGTGGACTACAACATTAAAGGTTGGCTGGAGAAGAACAAGGACCCACTGAATGAGACTGTGGTCGGCCTGTACCAGAAATCCGCCATGAAAATCCTGGCCAACTTGTATGCCACATATTCAGGAACGGATGCAGGTGAGACACTAACAAGGAAACCCTCAGGATCCCCGTCTTCCCCCCTCTATTAGGTGATACGGAGACATGTTGTCACTAGAGGACGCTCCTGTGAGACCCCTGAAGTTTCCTGTTTCTCTTAATAATTGACACCTGCCGTTCTTATCTCACAGGTGAAGGGGCCAAGAAGGGGGCAAAGAAGAAGGGCTCCTCTTTCCAGACCGTGTCTGCACTTTTCCGGGTGAGACATCTGTGTAATATTATGGTGTTACATAGGACTGCTAGTAATCGAGGGGTCGGGTGACAGGGACAGAGAGCTCTGACACTATTACTCTTGTCTTCCAATTAAAGACACATGCATGCTTAGCCAGTGTGCACATGTATAGGGTAGTTTCCTGGATTGTGATACGTTTATATTGGTAATAGTGAAGCAGATATTGTGTGATACAGAAGCGTTCTTATATAGATTTCTTATATTATTATAGTAGACCATGCTCAGACTTGTGGCGGCCATGACTGTGTATGAATTCTCCATCATCTCCCTCTACAGGAGAACCTGAACAAGCTGATGTCCAACCTCAGGACCACACACCCCCATTTTGTGCGCTGCCTTATCCCCAACGAGACCAAAACCCCAGGTAATGTGAGGCTCCGGGCTGATAGCATATAGACGTACCGCACAGCATGTGACTGACCATCTGGTTATCTCCTCCCCAGGTGACATGGACCACCATCTTGTTCTGCATCAGCTGAGGTGTAACGGAGTGCTGGAGGGGATCCGCATCTGTAGGAAAGGATTTCCAAACAGGATCCTCTATGGAGACTTCAAACAGAGGTGCAATAGATGGTTTTTGTAGATTATATAGATCCTGAAAGGCTGATAACAGAGGGCAATAGATTGTATATACTTGTCCTACAGTCAGTCATTTCTTGGCCTGAGATGGCTGATAACAGGGAGTAATAGACTGGATTCTTCTTGCTTCTTACCCCCTCACGGTCTTATTATTACACTTTGTATTGTGCAGATATCGGATCTTGAACGCCAGCGCCATCCCTGAGGGTCAGTTCATAGACAGTAAGAAGGCCTGTGAGAAGCTCCTCAGCTCCATCGACATTGACCACAACCAGTATAAGTTTGGGCACACCAAGGTAACCCTGAAATCCCCCCAGTCCCCGCTGATCTGTTCTCTTATGTATAGCTATGATGTGTTATACTGACACCTGCTGGTTGTTATGTGGTATTACAATGCATTGCAGCATCTTAAACCGTATAATTTGCTGCGGGTGTATTTACAGCACTTTCTTGTTGTAGGTATTTTTCAAGGCCGGTCTCCTGGGGACTCTGGAGGAGATGAGGGATGACCGCCTCGCCCTGTTGATCACCCGCACACAAGCCCTTTGCCGGGGATTTTTGTCAAGGATAGAGTTCAAGAAGATGATGGATAGAAGGTGAAGAGGGCTACATGTACTGGGCAACCTCTGGTTAAGAAGTGTTTAGCTACGGCTGGTATATAGAGCTATATACTATACTGTACAGGGTCCATATAACACCACCATACAGATCTATATACCATAATACCACCATACGGGATCCATATAACACCGCCATACAGATCTATATACCATAATACCACCATACGGGGTCCATATGGCACCATTCATAGCTATATACCATAATACCACCATACAGATCTATATACCATAATACCACCATACGGGGTCCATATAACACCACCATACAGATCTATATACCATAATACCACCATACGGGGTCCATATAACACCACCATACAGATCTATATACCATAATACCACCATACGGGATCCATATAACACCGCCATACAGATCTATATACCATAATACCACCATACGGGGTCCATATGGCCACCATTCATAGCTATATACCATAATACCACCATACAGGGTCCATATATCACCACCATACAGATCTATATACCATAATACCACCATACGGGGTCCATATAACACCACCATACAGATCTATATACCATAATACCACCATACGGGGTCCATATAACACCACCATACAGATCTATATACCATAATACCACCATACGGGATCCATATAACACCGCCATACAGATCTATATACCATAATACCACCATACGGGGTCTATATAACACCACCATACAGATCTATATACCATAATACCACCATATGGGGTCCATATAACACCACCATACAGATCTATATACCATAATACCACCATACGGGGTCCATATAACACCACCATACAGATCTATATACCATAATACCACCATACGGGGTCCATATAACACCACCATACAGATCTATATACCATAATACCACCATACGGGATCCATATAACACCGCCATACAGATCTATATACCATAATACCACCATACGGGGTCCATATAACACCACCATACAGATCTATATACCATAATACCACCATACGGGGTCCATATGGCACCATTCATAGCTATATACCATAATACCACCATACAGGGTCCATATAACACCGCCATACAGATCTATATACCATAATACCACCATACGGGATCCATATAACACCGCCATACAGATCTATATACCATAATACCACCATACAGGGTCCATATATCACCACCATACAGATCTATATACCATAATACCACCATACGGGGTCCATATAACACCACCATACAGATCTATATACCATAATACCACCATACGGGGTCCATATAACACCACCATACAGATCTATATACCATAATACCACCATACGGGATCCATATAACACCGCCATACAGATCTATATACCATAATACCACCATACGGGGTCAATATAACACCACCATACAGATCTATATACCATAATACCACCATACGGGGTCCATATGGCACCATTCATAGCTATATACCATAATACCACCATACAGGGTCCATATATCACCACCATACAGATCTATATACCATAATACCACCATACGGGATCCATATAACACCGCCATACAGATCTATATACCATAATACCACCATACGGGGTCCATATAACACCACCATACAGATCTATATACCATAATACCACCATACGGGGTCCATATGGCACCATTCATAGCTATATACCATAATACCACCATACTGGGTCCATATAACACCACCATACAGATCTATATACCATAATACCACCATACGGGATCCATATAACACCGCCATACAGATCTATATACCATAATACCACCATACAGGGTCCATATATCACCACCTTACAGATCTATATACCATAATACCACCATACGGGGTCCATATAACACCACCATACAGATCTATATACCATAATACCACCATACGGGATCCATATAACACCGCCATACAGATCTATATATCATAATACCACCATACGGGGTCCATATAACACCACCATACAGATCTATATACCATAATACCACCATACGGGGTCCATATGGCACCATTCATAGCTATATACCATAATACCACCATACTGGGTCCATATAACACCGCCATACAGATCTATATACCATAATACCACCATACGGGGTCCATATAACACCGCCATACAGATCTATATACCATAATACCACCATACGGGGTCCATATAACACCACCATACAGATCTATATACCATAATACCACCATATGGGGTCCATATAACACCGCCATACAGATCTATATACCATAATACCACCATATGGGGTCCATATAACACCGCCATACAGATCTATATACCATAATACCACCATATGGGGTCCATATAACACCGCCATACAGATCTATATACCATAATACCACCATACGGGGTCCATATGGCACCATTCATAGCTATATATCATAATACCACCATACAGATCTATATACCATAATACCACCATGCGGGGTCCATATGGCACCATTCATAGCTATATACCATAATACCACCATACGGGGTCCATATAACACCGCCATACAGATCTATATACCATAATACCACCATACAGGGTCCATATATCACCACCATACAGATCTATATACCATAATACCACCATACGGGTTCCATATGGCACCATTCCCAGCTATATACCATAATACCACCATACAGGGTCCATATAACACCGCCATACAGATCTATATACCATAATACCACCATGGCGGGGTCCATATAACACCACCCCTGAGAGGTCTATATACCAGAAAACCCCCGTGTGGGGGGTCCATATAACACCCCCGTGGGCGGATCTATATACCATAATACCACCGTGTGGTGGTCCATATTCTGACACCCCCATAGAGATCTATATACCATAATACCACCATGTGGGGTCCGGAGAACACCACCATACAGATCTATATACCATAATACCACCATACGGGGGTCCAGTATGACACCGCCATACAGGTCTGATATACCGTAAGACCACCCTGCGGGGTGCGATATGACGACAACCCCCGTAGAGGTGGATACCATAATGACAACCCCTGCGGGGTCCGGAGAACGCGCCGATACAGATCTGTGTACCATAATACCACCGTACAGGGTCCATATAACACCACCCTGAGAGGTCTATATGCCATAATACCACCCCTGCGTGGTGGGGTCCGTATAACACCCCCAGTGTGGTGTATATGCCTGAAAACCACGCGTACGGTGGTGGACGTGTATGACCACCCTGTGTGGTCGAGTATGCCTTACAACCCCTGTGTGGTGGTCCATATAACACCGCCATACCGATGTGTGGATATACCATGACAACCCCCGTGTGGGGTCCATGTGACTGACCGCCTACAGTGTGGTGGAGTATGTGCCATAAAACCACCGTGTGGTGGTCCATGTATCACCACCGTGGAGATCTATATGCCATAATACCACCTGTGTGGCGGGGTCGCATATAACACCGCCATACAGATCTATATACCATAAAACCACCGTGTGGGGACGCGTGTCCACTATGTGGATAATTTCCAACCCTCAACCCCTGAGTGCGCTGGAGCGACGTGTCAGACTGCCCCTCTGTGGTGGAGGCTGCCCCAGACACACCCCTCTGTGGTCACAAGGTGTGTTCTGACAACCCCTTGTGGTGGAGGCCATCTTCTGATAACCCGTACAACGTCGGAGCCTGTCATGAACGTTAACCCCTGTGCCGTGGATGAAGGTTTACTTCAAGATCAACCCTGTGTGGTCGGAGGATGTGTCAGAGAACCCTGTGTGGTGGAGGACGTGGCCGACCCCCTGAGAGGTGGAGAATGTGTCTGACAAACCCCGGGGGGGGAGGAGAATCTGGCAAAGTCAGAGGCAAAGAGGAAGGAGCTGTGGAGGAGAAGATGCTGACAACTCTACGTGAGGAGGAGAAACCTGCAGCTGCTAGTTCCCTGTAAGTGGTGGAGACCTGTCTGACAACCCCTGTGTGGTGGAGATTGTGCCTGACAACCCCTGTGTGGTGGAGAATGTGTCTGACAACCCCTGTGTGGTGGAGGACGTGTCTGACAACCCCTGTGTGGTGGAGAACGTGTCTGACAACCTCTGTGTGGTGGAGGACGTGTCTGACAACCTCTGTGTGGTGGAGAATGTGTCTGACAACCCCTGTGTGGTGGAGGACGTGTCTGACAACCCCTGTGTGGTGGAGGACGTGTCTGACAACCCCTGTGTGGTGGAGAATGTGTCTGACAACCTCTGTGTGGTGGAGGACGTGTCTGACAACCCCTGTGTGGTGGAGGACGTGTCTGACAACCCCTGTGTGGTGGAGGACGTGTCTGACAACCCCTGTGTGGTGGAGAATGTGTCTGACAACCTCTGTGTGGTGGAGAATGTGTCTGACAACCCCTGTGTGGTGGAGGACGTGTCTGACAACCCCTGTGTGGTGGAGAATGTGTCTGACAACCCCTGTGTGGTGGAGGACGTGTCTGACAACCTCTGTGTGGTGGAGAATGTGTCTGACAACCCCTGTGTGGTGGAGGACGTGTCTGACAACCCCTGTGTGGTGGAGAATGTGTCTGACAACCCCTGTGTGGTGGAGGACGTGTCTGACAACCCCTGTGTGGTGGAGGACGTGTCTGACAACCCCTGTGTGGTGGAGAATGTGTCTGACAACCCCTGTGTGGTGGAGGACGTGTCTGACAACCCCTGTGTGGTGGAGAATGTGTCTGACAACCTCTGTGTGGTGGAGAATGTGTCTGACAACCTCTGTGTGGTGGAGAATGTGTCTGACAACCTCTGTGTGGTGGAGAATGTGTCTGACAACCCCTGTGTGGTGGAGGACGTGTCTGACAACCCCTGTGTGGTGGAGAACGTGTCTGACAACCTCTGTGTGGTGGAGAACGTGTCTGACAACCTCTGTGTGGTGGAGGACGTGTCTGACAACCTCTGTGTGGTGGAGAACGTGTCTGACAACCCCTGTGTGGTGGAGAATGTGTCTGACAACCTCTGTGTGGTGGAGGACGTGTCTGACAACCTCTGTGTGGTGGAGAACGTGTCTGACAACCTCTGTGTGGTGGAGAATGTGTCTGACAACCTCTGTGTGGTGGAGAACGTGTCTGACAACCCCTGTGTGGTGGAGAACGTGTCTGACAACCCCTGTGTGGTGGAGAATGTGTCTGACAACCCTTGTGTGGTGGAGGACGTGTCTATATGACAATTTTTTGCATCTGCAGGAAACAGAGAACTTGACAGATGCCGAGGAGAGGTGCGACCAGCTGATCAAGAGTAAGATCCAACTGGAGGCCAAGATCAAGGAGCTGAACGAGCGTCTGGAAGACGAGGAAGAGTCCAACGCCGAGCTGACCGCCAAGAAGCGGAAACTGGAGGACGAGTGTTCTGAGCTGAAGAAGGACATCGATGACCTGGAGCTGACATTAGCCAAGGTGGAGAAGGAGAAGCATGCCGTGGAGAACAAGGTAGGCCTCTCTGGAGAAGTCCGCTCAAGATGACCACAAGATGGAGACATGTCCAGCCACTCATGTCAGTCTGGCGTCTTCTATCATAGGTTAAAAACCTGACCGAGGAGATGGCCGCCCTGGATGAGACCATCGTCAAGCTGACCAAGGAGAAGAAGGCCCTGCAGGAAGCGCATCAGCAGACCCTGGACGACCTGCAGGCTGAAGAGGACAAAGTCAACGCACTGACCAAGCTGAAAACCAAACTGGAGCAGCAGATCGATGATGTGAGTGCCATATGCCAGGGAAGGTGTCTAGCCCCGCCTCCATCACCAGGGAAGGTGTCTAGCCCCGCCTCCATCACCAGGGAAGGTGTCTAGCCCCGCCTCCATCACCAGGGAAGGTGTCTAGCCCCGCCTCCATCACCAGGGAAGGTATCTAGCCCCCGCCTCCATCACCAGGGAAGGTATCTAGCCCCGCCTCCATCACCAGGGAAGGTGTCTAGCCCCGCCTCCATCACCAGGGAAGTTGTCTAGCCCCGCCTCCATCGCCAGGGAAGGTGTCTAGCCCCGCCTCTATCTCCAGGGAAGGTGTCTAGCCCCGCCTCCATCACCAGGGAAGGTGTCTAGCCCCGCCTCCATCACCAGGGAAGGTGTCTAGCCCCGCCTCCATTACCAGGGAAGGTGTCTAGCCCCGCCTCCATCGCCAGGGAAGGTGTCTAGCCCTGCCTCCATCTCCAGGGAAGGTATCTAGCCCCGCCTCCATCACCAGGGAAGGTGTCTAGCCCCGCCTCCATCACCAGGGAAGGTGTCTAGCCCCGCCTCCAAACGCCATCTTCATTCTTGTGTGCAGATAGTCGTCAAGTAATGGTAGAAAACCCTCTGCATTATGTATGTGGGTTATACTCCAACCACATTCAAAGCTGCGTTCACAATCCCACTGGTACGTCATGTGTCATCACTTCTAAAGCTGCACCAATGGCTTCCTGCTGTAGCTGAGTGTGACTGTAGCTCCGGTTCAGACTGCCCAGCTCTGTATGTGACTAGAGGATAAGACATGATGTAAGAGCAGAATAGTGACTGCAGCTCTGGGTGTGACTGGAGGATAAGACATGATGTAAGAGCAGAATAGTGACTGCAGCTCTGGGTGTGACTGGAGGATAAGACATGATGTAAGAGCAGAATAGTGACTGCAGCTCTGGGTGTGACTGGAGGATAAGACATGACGTAAGAGCAGAATAGTGACTGCAGCTCTGGGTGTGACTGGAGGATTAGACTGCTGTGAGGTCTCTCCCTGGACAGTGAATTCTTTCTTTTAACCCTCTGTGTAGCTGCAAGGCTCTCTGGAGCAGGAGAAGAAAGTTCGTATGGACAATGAGCGGGCCAAGAGGAAGCTGGAGGGCGACCTGAAGATGGCGCAGGACTCCATCATGGATCTGGAGAACGACAGACAGCAGCTGGACGAGAGGCTTAAAAAGTATGGAGGCTGCCGCTGGGGAGTGCACTTGTTTTGCCCAGGAAAAGCATATGACATGAGTCTTGGGGTGGCTGGGGTCACCTCTCTAATACTGGGGTTACCGCTACAATTACCTCTAAAACACTGGGGGTCACCTCTGTAATGCTGGGGTCACCTCTGTAATGCTGGGGTCACCTCTATAATGCTGGGGTCACCTCTGTAACGCTGGGGTCACCTCTGTAATGCTGGGGTCACCTCTGTAACGCTGGGGTCACCTCTCCAATGCTGGGGTCACCTCTGTAATGCTGGGGTCACCTCTGTAATGCTGGGGCACCCAAACGCGGGGCACCCTGTAAGCCGGGGCACCCGTTGGGGCACCTCTGTAACGCTGGGGTCACCTCTGTAACGCTGGGGTCACCTCTGTAATGCTGGGGTCACCTCTGTAATGCTGGGGTCACCTCTGTAATGCTGGGGTCACCTCTCCAATGCTGGGGTCACCTCTCCAATGCTGGGGTCACCTCTGTAATGCTGGGGTCACCTCTATAACGCTGGGGTCACCTCCCAAGCTGGGGTCACCTCTGTAATGCTGGGGTCACCCTGTAAGCGGGGACCCCCGGG
Organism: Leptodactylus fallax; assembly: GCA_947044405.1. NCBI lineage: Eukaryota > Metazoa > Chordata > Amphibia > Anura > Leptodactylidae > Leptodactylus > Leptodactylus fallax. The sequence continues at coordinate 15,369 of CAMRHE010001002.1, forward strand.
CTGGGGTCACCTCTTAATGCTGGGGTCACCTCTGTAATGTTGGGGTCACCTCTGTAATGCTGGGGTCACCTCTGTAATGCTGGGGTCACCTCTGTAATGCTGGGGTCACCTCTGTAATGCTGGGGTCACCTCTCCAATGCTGGGGTCACCTCTATAATGCTGGGGTCACCTCTGTAATGCTGGGGTCACCTCTGTAATGCTGGGGTCACCTCTGTAATGTTGGGGTCACCTCTGTAATGCTGGGGTCACCTCTATAATGCTGGGGTCACCTCTGTAACGCTGGGGTCACCTCGTAAATGGGGTCACCCAAACGCTGGGGTCACCTCTGCAAGCTGGGGTCACCCTGTAAGGCTGGGGTCACCTCTGTAACGGTGGGGTCACCTCTATAATGCTGGGGTCACCCTGTAATATTGGGGTCACCTCTGTAATTCTGGGCGTCACCTCTGTAATATTGGGGTCACCTCTCCAATGCTGGGGTCACCTCTATAATGCTGGGGTCACCTCTGTAATGCTGGGGTCACCTCTATAATGCTGGGGTCACCTCTGTAATGCTGGGGTCACCTCTATAATGCTGGGGTCACCTCTGTAACGCTGGGGACACCTCTGTAATATTGGGGTCACCTCTGTAATGCTTTGGTCACCCAATAACGCTGGGGTCACCTCTCCAATGCTGGGGTCACCTCTGTAATGCTGGGGGTCACCTCTGTAATATGGGGCACCTCTGTAAGGCTGGGGTCACCTCGAGGCCTCTGTAATGCTGGGGGTCACCTCTGTAATATTGGGGTCACCTCTGTAATGCTGGGGTCACCTCTGTAATATTGGGGTCACCTCTGTAACGCTGGGGTCACCTCTGTAATATTGGGGTCACCTCTAATGCTGGGGTCACCTCTCTAATACTGGGGTCACCTCTCTAATGCTGGGGTCACCTCTGTAATGCTGGGGTCACCTCTGTAAGGCTGGGGTCACCTCTGTAACGCTGGGGTCACCTCTGTAATATTGGGGTCACCTCTGTAATGCTGGGGTCACCTCAATAACGCTGGGGTCACCTCTCCAATGCTGGGGTCACCTCTGTAACGCTGGGGTCACCTCTGTAATGCTGGGGTCACATCTGTAATATTGGGGTCACCTCTGTAATGCTGGGGTCACCCTATAACACTGGGGTCACCCTGTAATATTGGGGTCACCTCTACAACGCTGGGGTCACTTCTATAACGCTGAGGTCACCTCTGTAATATTGGGGTCACCTCTATAATGCTGGGGTCACCTCTGTAACGCTGGGGTCACCTCTGTAATATTGGGGTCACCTCTGTAATGCTGGGGTCACCTCTATAACGCTGGGGTCACCTCTGTAATGCTGGGGTAACCTCTATAACGCTGGGGTCACCTCTGTAATATTGGGGTCACCTCTGTAATATTGGGGTCACCTCTGTAATGCCGGGGTCACCTCTATAACGCTGGGGTCACCTCTGTAATATTGGGGTCACCTCTGTAATGCCGGGGTAACCTCTATAACGCTGGGGTCACCTCTATAACGCTGGGGTCACCTCTATAACGCTGGGGTCACCTCTGTAATATTGGGGTCACCTCTGTAATGCCGGGGTCACCTCTATAACGCTGGGGTCACCTCTGTAATATTGGGGTCACCTCTATAACGCTGGGGTCACCTCTGTAATGCCGGGGTCACCTCTGTAATATTGGGGTCACCTCTGTAACGCTGGGGTCACCTCTGTAACGCTGGGGTCACCTCTATAATGCTGGGGTCACCTCTGTAATGCTGGGGTCACCTCTGTAATGCTGGGGTCACCTCTATAACGCTGGGGTCACCTCTGTAATATTGGGGTCACCTCTGTAATATTGGGGTCACCTCTGTAATGCCGGGGTCACCTCTATAACGCTGGGGTCACCTCTGTAATATTGGGGTCACCTCTGTAATGCCGGGGTAACCTCTATAACGCTGGGGTCACCTCTATAACGCTGGGGTCACCTCTGTAACGCTGGGGTCACCTCTGTAATGCTGGGGTCACCTCTGTAACGCTGGGGTCACCTCTATAACGCTGGGGTCACCTCTGTAATATTGGGGAAACCTCTGTAATGCTGGGGTCACCTCTATAACGCTGGGGTCACCTCTGTAATATTGGGGTCACTCTGTAATGCCGGGGTCACCTCTATAACGCTGGGGTCACCTCTATAACGCTGGGGTCACCTCTATAACGCTGGGGTCACCTCTGTAATATTGGGGTCACCTCTGTAACGCTGGGGTCACCTCTGTAATGCTGGGCCCAGCGGGGTCACCTCTGTAATATTGGGGTCACCTCTGTAATGCCGGGGTCACCTCTATAACGCTGGGGTCACCTCTGTAATGCTGGGGTCACCTCTGTAATGCCGGGGTCACCTCTATAACGCTGGGGTCACCTCTGTAATGCTGGGGTCACCTCTGTAATGCTGGGGTCACCTCTGTAATGCCGGGGTCACCTCTATAACGCTGGGGTCACCTCTATAACGCTGGGGTCACCTCTGTAATGCTGGGGTCACCTCTGTAATGCCGGGGTCACCTCTATAATGCTGGGGTCACCTCTGTAATGCCGGGGTCACCTCTATAACGCTGGGGTCACCTCTGTAATATTGGGGAAACCTCTGTAATGCTGGGGTCACCTCTATAACGCTGGGGTCACCTCTGTAATATTGGGGTCACCTCTGTAATGCCGGGGTCACCTCTATAACGCTGGGGTCACCTCTATAACACTGGGGTCACCTCTGTAATATTGGGGTCACCTCTGTAACGCTGGGGTCACCTCTGTAATATTGGGGTCACCTCTATAACGCTGGGGTCACCTCTGAATATGGGGAACCTCTGTAATGCCGGGGTCACCTCTATAACGCTGGGGTCACCTCTATAACGCTGGGGTCACCTCTATAACGCTGGGGTCACCTCTGTAATATTGGGGTCACCTCTGTAATGCTGGGGTAACCTCTATAACGCTGGGGTCACCTCTATAACGCTGGGGTCACCTCTGTAACGCTGGGGTCACCTCTGTAACGCTGGGGTCACCTCTGTAATATTGGGGTCACCTCTGTAACGCTGGGGTCACCTCTGTAATGCCGGGGTCAGTCCTAGTTCCATTAAATTTTGACAACTTTCTAATCGCTCACCATTTTCAATAGCTCAGCATACTGTGAAGGAACGGGAACAGTCTTATTTACGAGTAACCCATTCTGTTCACACAGCTGAGGATTTGTTACAGTGTACCAGTGATATAAAGACAGTCTCTTGTGTCCCGAGGATAGGTAAAATGTCTCACATCACACCCACAAACCTCACGCCGATTATCCCTTCTAATTCCAGGAAAGATTTTGAGATCAGTCAGCTGCTGAGCAGGATCGAAGATGAACAAGCGCTGGGGATCCAACATCAGAAGAAGATTAAAGAGCTTCAGGTACCACCGGCGCCCCCTACATTACAGATGCCATCATTTTACTGAACCAGAGGGCACAGTTACTAAGCCCCTCCCATAGATAGGGCACTGGAAAATAGCTTGTTATAAGCCCCTCCCCTGTATGATCCTTCCCAAGAGGAGTCACCTGACACTGGGACCTGCAGAGACCTTAAGGAGTCCAGGGGGAGGAGCTCATCGCTACTAGTTCCCTGATTGGCTGGCACTACTGATCAGGTGTAATTTGTTAGGACTCTCCTGTCCCTTTAAGAGGTGATGTCCTGTCCTGCTTGGCTGGCCATTACTGATATATCCCCCCCCCCCCCCATTATTGTATTTCTAGGCTCGTATTGAAGAACTGGAGGAAGAGATTGAAGCTGAGAGGGCAACTCGGGCAAAGGCCGAAAAGCAGAGATCTGAACTTTCCCGGGAGCTGGAGGAGATCAGCGAGAGGCTGGAGGAGGCCGGAGGGGCGACCGCGTCTCAGGTCGAGCTCAACAAGAAGAGAGAGACGGAGTTCCAGAAGATGCGCAGAGATCTGGAGGAGGTCTCCCTGCAACACGAAGCCATGGTGGCCGCTATGCGCAAGAAGCAGGCCGACAGCAGCGCCGAGTTCAGCGAGCAGATCGACAACCTGCAGCGAGTGAAGCAGAAGCTGGAAAAGGAGAAGAGTGAGATGAGGATGGAGATCGATGACATCAACAGCAATCTGGAGTCCATGACAAAGTCTAAGGTCAGGACAGGGGAGGTAGTGGCCAACTATGGGCACTGTACATGGCTGATAGTGAAGGCCTGTCCAGTCTCCTGGATAGAAAGGCTCATCTTCATATCATATACAGCTCTGCAACTTTGCAGTATACTTTGTATTTCAGTTCCTCACTATTCTGAAGATCACTGCTTGATACATTGTAGCAAAGTCTCACCTGTTTGAGCAAGACTAGGATAGTATTGGGTTGTTCAGGGAGTTCATATGATCAAGGTTTCCATACGCTGACATCAAGAAGAGACACCGAAACACAAAATGTATTAAAAAGATGAAGAACTTTATAAATGATTTCAATTACTGGCTATAGTAGTATTAGAAAATCTAATATGTGTAATATGTGTGGCCATCTTACTTGTACAGGTGTTTCTAATAAGTATGACCATCTTGGCTTACTTGTATAGGTGTAGCAGAGTTCATAGTAGTCATGCGATGTTCCTTTCTACATCCATCTCAATTGTATGATAAGCAGAGCTGAGTCATAGTTGTCATGCGATGTTCCTTTCTACATGTAAACGTTATAGTAGAGCTTCCTTCTTAGACATCATGAGATGTTCCTTTCAACATGCCATCTTAATTGTATAGATATAGCAGAGTTGAGTTCGTAGTCATCATGGGATTTTCTTTCTATGTGTCTTGCTAGTGTTCAGACTGAGGCCTGCAGGCCAGTTACATACATTAAATTTAATGGACACAGTGTAATACAGGCATCTCTGCAAGGAGGGGCTTCATACCTGAGTGAATCCTTCAGCAAACAGCTGACTATGGGGGGGGACATCCGTGTAGGACTATTACCGCGGGACTACTGCTTACTGATCAGCTCCTTTACGATTTTGCAATATGTTTACATGTAGTCTATATAACTTATTGCAATATCATGTTACAAAATGACAAACTCCTCTCTGCTACTACTCGAAGGCTGATTGGTCAACAGGCCCTAATGTTTAGAAGCAGGCACTGAGTTAGAATATTTCTCTCTAAATATCTGTTCAGGTGAATCTGGAGAAAATCTGCCGCACCCTAGAAGACCAACTGAGCGAGTTCAAAAACAAGGCTGAGGAGAACCAGAGGGCAGTGGCCGACCTCACCATGCAAAAGGCTCGTCTTCAGACTGAATCAGGTAAAAATGAGAACATGGGTGCCAGGGGTGAAGCCAGGCGCAGCCCAAAATACTCATCATAAAACAAAGCATGTACAGTCAGATGCTTGTAAAATATATGGACTTGGTTAGAGCAGTCCTATTGTGATGACTTTAACTTATGGTTGTTGGCCCAAACTCATGATGGTGGACCCAGGCTTATAGTAGTTAGCCCAAGTTTAAGATGGAGGATTCAGAATTATGGTGGTGGGCATAGGCTTATAGTGGTGACCTGGACCTGCTTGGCCCAAGCTTATGGTGGTTATCTCATAGTTATGTTTATAGGTTCACACTCGTGGTACTGGGCTCAGAGTTATGGTGGTGGACCTGGGCTTATGGTAGGCTCAGGCTAATGGTGGTGGGCACCAGCATATGGTAGTTATCCCAAGTTTAAGATGGTGGACTCAGAGTTATGATAGTAGGCTTAGGCTTACAGTGATTGTCTCAGGCTTATGGTAGTGGGCTCAAGTGTCTACAGGTAGGCCCAGGCTTATGGTAGTGGGCTCAAGTGTCTGCAGGTAGGCCCAGGCTTATGGTAGTGGGCTCGAGTGTCTGCAGGTAGGCCCAGGCTTATGGTAGTGGGCTCGAGTGTCTGCAGGTAGGCCCAGGCTTATGGTAGTGGGCTCAAGTGTCTGCAGGTAGGCCCAGGCTTATGGTAGTGGGCTCGAGTGTCTGCAGGTAGGCCCAGGCTTATGGTAGTGGGCTCAAGTGTCTGCAGGTAGGCCCAGGCTTATGGTAGTGGGCTCGAGTGTCTGCAGGTAGGCCCAGGATTATGGTAGTGGGCTCGAGTGTCTGCAGGTAGGCCCAGGCTTATGGTAGTGGGCTCGAGTGTCTGCAGGTAGGCCCAGGCTTATGGTAGTGGGCTCGAGTGTCTGCAGGTAGGCCCAGGCTTATGGTAGTGGGCTCGAGTGTCTGCAGGTAGGCCCAGGATTATGGTAGTGGGCTCGAGTGTCTGCAGGTAGGCCCAGGATTATGGTAGTGGGCTCGAGTGTCTGCAGGTAGGCCCAGGCTTATGGTAGTGGGCTCGAGTGTCTGCAGGTAGGCCCAGGCTTATGGTAGTGGGCTCGAGTGTCTGCAGGTAGGCCCAGGCTTATGGTAGTGGGCTCGAGTGTCTGCAGGTAGGCCCAGGCTTATGGTAGTGGGCTCGAGTGTCTGCAGGTAGGCCCAGGCTTATGGTAGTGGGCTCGAGTGTCTGCAGGTAGGCCCAGGCTTATGGTAGTGGGCTCGAGTGTCTGCAGGTAGGCCCAGGCTTATGGTAGTGGGCTCGAGTGTCTGCAGGTAGGCCCAGGCTTATTGTAGTGGGCTCGAGTGTCTGCAGGTAGGCCCAGGTTTATGGTAGTGGGCTCGAGTGTCTGCAGGTAGGCCCAGGCTTATGGTAGTGGGCTCGAGTGTCTGCAGGTAGGCCCAGGCTTATGGTAGTGGGCTCGAGTGTCTGCAGGTAGGCCCAGGCTTATGGTAGTGGGCTGCCGAGTGTCTGCAGGTAGGCCCAGGCTTATGGTAGTGGGCTCGAGTGTCTGCAGGTAGGCCCAGGCTTATGGTAGTGGGCTCGAGTGTCTGCAGGTAGGCCCAGGCTTATGGTAGTGGGCTCGAGTGTCTGCAGGTAGGCCCAGGCTTATGGTAGTGGGCTCGAGTGTCTGCAGGTAGGCCCAGGCTTATGGTAGTGGGCTCGAGTGTCTGCAGGTAGGCCCAGGCTTATGGTAGTGGGCTCGAGTGTCTGCAGGTAGGCCCAGGCTTATGGTAGTGGGCTCGAGTGTCTGCAGGTAGGCCCAGGCTTATGGTAGTGGGCTCGAGTGTCTGCAGGTAGGCCCAGGCTTATGGTAGTGGGCTCGAGTGTCTGCAGGTAGGCCCAGGCTTATGGTAGTGGGCTCAAGTGTCTGCAGGTAGGCCCAGGCTTATGGGTTTCTCAGTGTCTATGATGCATCTGAAGGTCACTTTAGATTTTCGGAAGATGGCAAACACTAGAATGTCACGATTTATATTTGATTTCAGGTGAGCTTTCTCGACAGCTGGAAGAAAGGGAATCTCTGATGTCTCAGCTGTCTAGATCTAAACAGGCTTTCACCCAGCAGATCGAAGAGCTAAAGAGAAGTCTGGAAGAAGAAATGAAGGTGAGACAATGGAGGAGCTCTAGACATCTAGAACATCTTCTCCAGGTCTTGTAACCCATCTAACGGCTGGTCTTCCTTGATCTTCTTCATTCACCAGGCCAAAAATGCCTTGGCTCACAGCTTACAGTCATCTCGCCATGATTGTGACCTCCTGAGGGAACAATATGAAGAAGAGCAAGAGGCCAAGTCAGAGCTACAAAGAGCTATGTCCAAGGCCAACAGCGAGGTGGCGCAATGGAGGACAAAATACGAGACGGACGCCATTCAGCGCACTGAGGAGCTGGAAGATGCCAAGTAACTACACACTAACATTTATAACTGGTATATGCATGCCAATAAGCAAAATGCTGAACTGTATTGTATTTAGGCTGTCCGGAGTCTTTACAGTCAGAGCAGTATAATCCACAATATGAATCTACACAATCTGATCACTACAGTAATATAAAGGTTTCTAGTCAGAGAGCCCGTGGCATACAGATTATACGTAAGCAGGTATGCCCTATGCATTGTGTTGGGAGTCTCAGCGGTTACAGCAGATAATCCAGTATGTACACCATGAGTAGGAGGAAATGTAATATATAGCCTGGGCCAGCCATAACAATAATCAGTACTGTTTGATCTGTAGGAAGAAGTTGGCACAGCGCCTCCAGGAGGCAGAGGAACACATTGAGGCTGTGAATTCTAAGTGTGCCTCCCTGGAGAAGACTAAACAGAGACTTCAGGGAGAGGTGGAAGATCTAATGATCGATGTGGAGAGGGCAAACTCCCTGGCGGCTGCCCTGGACAAGAAGCAGAAGAACTTTGACAAGGTATCAGAATATGAAAACTACGACAGACACGTCGCATGGGAAGAAAGCAAATCAATGAGTTATATGTCAAAGCCCTGAGATAATAAGTCAGGACTCTGAGATAATAAGTCAGGACTCTGAGATAATAAGTCAGAACTCTGAGATAATAAGTCAGAACTCTGAGATAATAAGTCAGAACTCTGAGATAATAAGTCAGAACTCTGAGATAATAAGTCAGAACTCTGAGATAATAAGTCAGAACTCTGAGATAATAAGTCAGGACTCTGAGATAATAAGTCAGAACTCTGAGATAATAAGTCAGAACTCTGAGATAATAAGTCAGGACTCTGAGATAATAAGTCAGAACTCTGAGATAATAAGTCAGGACTCTGAGATAATAAGTCAGTGCTTCAGGATAAAGTTGGAGAGGATAAAATAAGATATAATACAGGGGCCCATGAGGTGCTCGTCAGTCGAACCCGCTGACTTGTAATGTGTATGGGGTGTCTTGACTCTCCCATATTGGAAAATGTTGGGGAAAATATGGATTGGGCATGTTGGAATTCACCATGCCTTAGCCTTTGCTCTCACACATGCATGCTCAGCTGGGTATGGGATACTCTGGAGCAGAGGCGTAGCTAGGGGTTCAGCACAGGGGGGCGAACATGTCCAAGTGGGCCCCCAACTTGGACATGTTCGTATACCGATATTATCAGTATACGGTGAGCGTATAGTGGTATATAGCGGCTCTACACAGGGCTCTACAGACGATTTAGGTGAATACAGGGCAGTAACATTCTGTGACTTACAGGTGACGTCTCTGACTAATCGGTCACATTTCCCTTCTCTTCCCTCCGGACCGCCATGACCACTTCTTCCAGCTGTGACTTGTCTCTGTAAAGTTTGCAGCACAGACAACTTTGGCTCCTCACTTTTCCAGGCACGACCCACATTGTCCTCACCTGCACCCCCATCCTGCTGCTACCCCAATTATATAATATATGATATAACCCCCCCATAATGAATAATACCCCCAAGTGCATCTTTATATTAATAACTTCCCTGTGCACCCCCTTTAAATAGTTCCCCTTATTAATAATGTCCCAGGTGTTTCCCAATTGAAAAGGGAAAAAAAAAACAAGGGAAAAAAAATATTGGGGTTCCAATACCCGAGACCCCGAGGATCAGCTGTGTGAATGACCCGTGGTACCTGTGTAAGCGCCGTGACCCCTTCTCTGTTACATAGTGTCATCTCCTAGTGGCCATGTCATGTAACTACAGCCTCGTCCTATACACGTCTATGTGCAAGGCTGGAATGACATCACACGGTCACTATATACAGGCAGCGTGCGATATATACAGACAGCGTGTGATATATACAGGCGCCATAGCCCCTCATACAGCTGATCAGTGGGGGGGTCACTATATACAGGCAGTGTGTGATATATACAGGTGCCGGGGCCCCTCATACAGCTGATCAGTGGGGGGTCACTATATACAGGCAGTGTGTGATATATACAGGCGCCATAGCCCCCTCATACAGCTGATCAGTGGGGGGGTCACTATATACAGACAGCGTGTGATATATACAGGCGCCGGGGCCCCTCATACAGCTGATCAGTGGGGAGTCACTATATACAGGCAGTGTGTGATATATACAGGCTCCAGAGCCCCTCATACAGCTGATCAGTGGGGGGGTCACTATATACAGACAGGGTGTGATATATACAGGCTCCGGGGCCCCTCATACAGCTGATCTGGGGGGGTCACTATATACAGGCAGTGTGTGATATATACAGGCGCCGGGGCCCCCCAACCGCGCAGCGGGGGGCCCAAACGCGGGGTGTCACGCGCGGGCCCCCCATACAGCTGATCAGTGGGGGGTCACTATATACAGACAGGGTGTGATATATACAGGGCGCCGGGGGCCCCTCATACAGCTGATCAGTGGGGGGGTCACTATATACAGGCAGTGTATGATATATACAGGCGCCGGGGCCCCTCATACAGCTGATCAGTGGGGGGTCACTATATACAGGCAATGTGTGATATATACAGGCGCCGGAGCCCCTCATACAGCTGATCAGTGGGGGCCCGCCCCAAAAACAAACAGGAGAAAAAAACAGGCCCCCGGGGCCCCCAACAGCTGATCAGTGGGGGGTCACATATACAGGCAATGTGTGATATATACAGGCGCCGGGGCCCCAAAAAAGACGCAGGGGGGGCACAAACAGGCAGTGTGTCAGGCCCGACGGCCGCCCCTCATACAGCTGATCAGTGGGGGGGTCACTATATACAGGCAGTGTGTGATATATACAGGCGCCGGAGCCCCTCATACAGCTGATCAGTGGGGGGGTCACTATATACAGACAGTGTATGATATATACAGGCGCCGGGGCCCCTCATACAGCTGATCAGTGGGGGGGTCACTATATACAGACAGCGTGTGATATATACAGGCTCCGGGGCCCCTCATACAGCTGATCAGTGGGGGGGTCACTATATACAGACAGCGTGTGATATATACAGGCCCCGGGGCCCCCCAACAGCTGATCAGTGGGGGGGCACTATAACAGACAGCGGTGATATGTACAGGCCCGGGGCCCCTCATACAGCTGATCAGGGGGGGTCACTATATACAGACAGCGTGTGAAAACAGGGCGGGGGCCCCCCAAACGGGGGGGGGGGGGGGGGGCCTATATACAGACAGCGTGTGATATATACAGGCGCCGGACCCCCTCATACAGCTGATCAGTGGGGGGTCACTATATACAGACAGCGTGTGATATATACAGGCGCCGGGGCCCCTCATACAGCTGATCAGCGGGGAATCTCTTATCTCTTATTGATGATTTATTCTGAGGATAGACCATCAATAAAAATGAGCTGGAAAACTCCTTAAGGCCCCATGTAGCATCCTGCAGCAAAAAACAGCTGTGGGAAAAACCGCGGCGGCGACGCATCGCGATTCTTCCGGTAGCACTTTGCACAGAATATTTGCAGAGGTTTCCTCTGCAGACTTTCTGCTTCAATTATATCTATCGGGAAACCGCCGGCGTTTCCGTAGGTATAATTGACATTCTGCGATTTCCAAAACTGCGACTGTTTTGGAAATCACAGCGTTTCCGCTGCGCATATTTTACTGCAAAGTAGGGATGGGATGTGGCCCCTTGTGGCGAAAACCCACAGAAAAAAACCGTGGCATTCTAGCAAATCCCATCCACACATTACGGAAAAATATGTGCAGCAGATGCACTGCGATTTCCAAAACCGTTGCTGCAGCATGTCAGTTATACCTATGGAAACGCCGGCGGTCTCCATATAGGTGTATTGAAAACAGAAAGTCCACAGGGGAAACCTCTGCAGACCTTCTGTGAAAAGCGCTGCGGGAAACACCACAATGTTACCGCCATGGTTTCTCCTCCAGCCGCTACGTGGGGCCTTAGTCTTAATAAAGCCCAAGTGTCACTTTCATTAAATTCATTGCCCCTCATATTATGCCCCTGATTCCCCCTGACATAAATACCGCACCTCTAATGACCCCTTATATCAATGACCCCCCCCTTATATTCATAATGCCCCCTAATATAAATGATGCCCCCTAAAGGCTCCTTATATAAATAACCTCCCCCCTTGTATTCATAATACCCCCTAATAACCCTTATATAAAGGACCCCCCAATAACCCTTATATAAAGGACCCCCCAATAACCCTTATATAAAGGACCCCCCAATAACCCTTATATAAAGGACCCCCCAATAACCCTTATATAAAGGACCCCCCAATAACCCTTATATAAAGGATTCCCCAATAACCCTTATATAAAGGACCCCCCAATAACCCTTATATAAAGGACCCCCCAATAACCCTTATATAAAGGACCCCCCAATAACCCTTATATAAAGGACCCCCCAATAACCCTTATCTAAAGGACCCCCCAATAACCCTTATATAAAGGACCCCCCCAATAACCCTTATATAAAGGACCCCCCAATAACCCTTATATAAAGGACCCCCCAATAACCCTTATATAAAGGACCCCCCAATAACCCTTATATAAAGGATTCCCCAATAACCCTTATATAAAGGACCCCCCCAATAACCCTTATATAAAGGACCCCCCAATAACCCTTATATAAAGGATTCCCCAATAACCCTTATATAAAGGACCCCCCAATAACCCTTATATAAAGGATTCCCCAATAACCCTTATATAAAGGACCCCCCAATAACCCTTATATAAAGGACCCCCCAATAACCCTTATATAAAGGACCCCCCCAATAACCCTTATATAAAGGACCCCCCAATAACCCTTATCTAAAGGACCCCCCAATAACCCTTATATAAAGGACCCCCCAATAACCCTTATATAAAGGATTCCCCAATAACCCTTATATAAAGGACCCCCCAATAACCCTTATATAAAGGACCCCCCAATAACCCTTATATAAAGGATTCCCCAATAACCCTTATATAAAGGACCCCCCAATAACCCTTATATAAAGGACCCCCCAATAACCCTTATATAAAGGACCCCCCAATAACCCTTATATAAAGGACCCCCCAATAACCCTTATATAAAGGATTCCCCAATAACCCTTATATAAAGGACCCCCCAATAACCCTTATATAAAGGATTCCCCAATAACCCTATATAAGGCCCCCCAATAACCCTTATATAAAGGATTCCCCAATAACCCTTTATATAAAGGACCCCCCAATAACCCTTATATAAAGGACCCCCCAATAACCCTTATATAAAGGACCCCCCAATAACCCTTATATAAATAACCTCCCCCTTGTATTAATAATACCCCCTAATAACCCTTATATAAAGGACCCCCCAATAACCCTTATATAAAGGACCCCCCCATGGTCATAATGCCCCCTAATGAATCCTCCTGTATAGTTATATTTCCCCCTCCTATCTACCCCTTATACTATTAATATACCCACAAAAAAAAATTCATACTCACCTGCGATGCTGAACGGAGCCGCCGGCGCTTCCTCCCTGTCCACGCGCAGGACTTCTGTGTCTGAGCGCGGGCGGCGCGATGTTATGACGTCATCGCGCCGCCCGTGCTGAGAAGCAGACATCCGTCTGTGGTCTCGGCGTCTTGTAAACCGCAGGCCTGTATTAGCTTGCGGTTTACAAGACAGTTAAGCACCAGGAAGCCTTGTAAGCAGCATTGTCTGCAGACACCGATCTAGATAGAAATAAAGGCTGTATTAATGGCGGCCTCGGGGTGGGCCCCCAAAAATTCAGTGGGCCCGAGGCAGCCGCCCCTCCGATAGCTACGCCTCTGCTCAGGAGGAAAAGCTGTTTCTGACAGATCACCCGGCAGCTTTCTAAGGTCACTTATATGGTCACCTTAGGTCAGGGCTCAGAAGTAATATCTGATATATTGAGCGAGGGCTGTGATATAATATCAGATAAGAGGTTAGGATCTGGGATAATATCAGATAAGAGTTCAGGAACCAAGATAATAAGTCAGGGATCTGGGATAATATCAGATAATAAGTCAGGGATCTGGGATAATATCAGATAATAAGTCGGAGGGATCTGGGATAATATCAGATAATAAGTCAGGATCTGGGATAATATCAGATAATAAGTCGGGTCTGGGAAATTCGTAATAAGTCAGGGATCTGGGATAATATCAGATAAGAGATCAGGATCTGAGGTAATAAGTCAAGGCTCTCAGGCCAGGTCAGGATCTGGCATAACATGAAATAAAGGTCAGGATCTAGAATAATATAGGCTAAGTGGTTACCATGTGAGATAACAGGTTATTGTATAAAGTGATAATAGATTATTATGGGATGTTTCAGATCCTGGCTGAGTGGCGTCAGAAATACGAGGAATCTCAGTCTGAACTTGAAGCCTCTTTGAAAGAATCCAGATCTTTAAGTACGGAGCTCTTCAAGATGAAGAACGCCTATGAGGAGACCCTGGACCAACTGGAGACGATAAAGAGGGAAAACAAGAATCTGCAGCGTGAGTACGAGTGTGGTCACATATCAGATATCTCACAGCTAGTCTATAAAACCAAGGAGTAATATCCTTGTCATACATGTCATCATCTTAACAGAGGAGATCTCAGACCTCACTGATCAGGTGGCCACAAGCAGTAAGACCATTCATGAGCTGGAGAAGGCCAAGAAGCAGGTGGAGATGGAGAAGAGTGAAATGCAGGCATCACTAGAGGAAGCAGAGGTAACTTCTGACATACTGCATCAGAATGTGTCTGCAGCACCTGGTCTTTCCAGGCAGGGGGTGTTGGAGCAAACTCCACTTTAAGGTGGGACATTCCACGATATCCTACTTAAGACACTGATTGCATATCACTAGGATGTTTCATCATTGATTGGTGAGCCTGTGATCTACATACAGTGCTGGCCAAAAGTATTGGCACCCCTGCAATTCTGTCAGATAATACTCCATTTCTTCCAGAAAATGATTGCAATCACAAATGCTTTGGTAATAAGATCTTCATTTATTTTGCTTGCAATGAAAAAACACAAAAGAGAATGAAAAAAAAAGTCAAATCATTGATCATTTTACACAAAACTCCAAAAATGGGCCGGACAAAAGTATTGGTACCCTCAGCCTAATACTTGGTAGCACAACCTTTAGACAAAATAACTGCGAACAACCGCTTCCGGTAACCATCAGTGAGTTTCTTCCAATGCTCTGCTGGAATTTCTCCAGGTCCCTGAGATGTGAAGGGCGCCTTCTCCAAACTGCCATTGTGAGATCTCTCCTTGGGTGTTCTATGGGATTCAGGTCTGGACTCATTGCTGCCACTTTACAAGTCTCCAGTGCTTTCTCTCAAACCATTTTCTAGTGCTTTTTGAAGTGTGTTTTGGGTCATTGTCCTGCTGGAAGACCCATGACCTCTGAGGGAGACCCAGCTTTCTCACACTGGGCCCTACATTATGCTGCAGACTTCATAATGCCATGCACACGGTCAAGCAGTCCAGTGCCAGAGGCAGCAAAGCAACCCCAAACCATCAGGGAACCTCCGCCATGTGTGACTGTAGGGACCGTGTTCTTTTCTTTGAAGGCCTCTTTTTTTTTTTCCTGTAAACTCTATGTTGATGCCTTTTCCCAAAAAGCTCTACTTTTGTCTCATCTGACCAGAGAACATTCTTCCAAAAAGTTTTTGGCTCTCTCAGGTAAGTTTTGGCTTTTTTCTGTCTCTGGGTCAGAAGTGGGGTCTTCCTGGGTATCCTACCATAGAGTCCCTTTTCATTCAGACGCTGACGGATAGTACGGGCTGACACTGTTGTACCCTCGGACTGCAGGGCAGCTAGAACTTGTTTGGATGTTAGTCGAGGTTCTTTAGCCACCATCCGCACAATCTTTCGTTGAAATATCTCAATTTTTCTTTTGCGTCCACATCTAGGGAGGTTAGCCACAGTGCCATGGGCTTTACACTTCTTGATGACACTGCGCACGGTATATCACAAGGCATTATGGGAAAGGAGCTGGGGAGCTCATGCGCCCTCCAACAGAGGCGCATGAGCTCCCCAGCTCCTTTCCCATAATGCCTTGTGATATGTAGATGCTAAGTAGAGGGCAAAAGGCAATTAAAATCTCTACACACCTTTACTGGTGCTCTCCTCAATGTGAGAGATTCTTGTCCCCTACTGCGCACGGTAGACACAGGAACATTCAGGTCTTTGGAGATGGACTTGTAGCCTTGAGATTGCTCATGCTTCCTCACAATTTTGCTTCTCAAGTCCTCAGACAGTTCTTTGGTCTTCTTTCTTTTCTCCATGCTCAATGTGGTACACACAAGGACACAGGACAGAGGTTGAGTCAACTTTAATCCATTTCAACTGGCTGCAAGTGTGATTTAGTTATTGCCACCACCTGTTATGTGCCACAGGGAAGTAACAGGTGCTGTTAATTACACAAATTAGAGAAGCATCACATGATTTTTCAAAGGGTACCAATACTTTTGTCCACCCCCTTTTTTATGTTTGGTGTGGAATTATATCCAATTTGGCTTTTTGACAATTCTTTTTGTGGTTTTCCATTGAAGACAAATTAAATGAAGATATTATTACCAAAGCATTTGTGATTGCAATCATTTTCTGGAAGAAATTGAGTATTATCTGACAGAATTGCAGGGGTGCCAATACTTTTGGCCAGCACTGTAATATGAGAGATCCCAGACTCCACCTATATTATCTCCTAAGTGAGCCTGGTAGCATCACCAAGACCCAAGCCACCACTGGACCCCATTGTCTACACTGGCCAGAATCAGGATCTTGGGCTCATCTTCTCCTCTTTCTCCTCTGTCTCCCATGATTGGAAATTATATAATTTGCCCCCCCCCCCCCTATTCCACACAGGCAGCTCTGGAGCATGAAGAGGCCAAGATCCTTCGCATCCAGCTGGAACTGACCCAAGTGAAGGCCGACATTGAGCGCAGGGTGGCTGAGAAAGATGAGGAGATCGACCAGATGAAGAGGAACTACCAGAGGACCATTGAGACCATGCAGACGGCCCTGGACTCTGAGATAAGGAGCAGAAACGAGGCCATCAGGATTAAGAAGAAGATGGAGGGCGACCTCAATGAGATGGAGATACAGCTCAGTCATGCAAACCGCATCGCGGCTGAGGCTCAGAAATACCTGAGGAATGTTCAAGCACAACTCAAGGTAAAGCTCTAGAGGATATGACCACCCAAACATATGTTATGGCCTACTGCTGTGGTGATGACTTCTAACATAATAGTATCCATTATGCCACCTTCACAATAGTTTCAACAATGACCAATATATTGTACTTGAGTTGAGTCATTTGCAGGTCTACATAAAATCTCAAGGGGCGCAAGCACATCACTTGATGTTCCTCTTGAAGTACCAATAGATCATAGCCACAGAGGGAATCCCCAATCTGGTGGAAACCAGAAACATGGAGACCACTTGGTTTTCCTATTGAAGCACCCATAGATCCCAGCCACAGATAGAAGTAATGACTCTTGGATTATCTCTCTCATAATAGGACACTCAGATCCATCTTGATGACGCTATCCGAGGTCAGGAGGATCTGAAAGAGCAGCTTGCCATTGTTGAACGCAGAAACAACCTTATGCTGACGGAGATTGAGGAGCTGAGGGCTGCTCTAGAACAGACTGAGAGGTCCAGGAAGGTTGCAGAACAAGAGCTCCTGGATGCCACCGAGCGTGTTCAGCTCCTGCACTCTCAGGTACATTGTTCAATATGTTATGTGTTCAGTTCTTTGGTGACCCCAATTACTAGAGAAACTTCAGATCATACCTTGATGATGTGCTCTTGATTCCTGGCGTTCCATCCTGAAGAGGTCAAGACTCGAAGTGGGGACTCAGTAACCAAGGTAGCACTCCGCTTATTTACTCCTGATATTCAGTGATTTAATGTGATGATTTTTTTCATCAGAACACTAGTCTTATCAACACCAAGAAGAAGTTGGAGAGTGATGTTTCACAACTGCAAGGTGACATCGAAGACGTAACCAAAGAGGCCAGAAACGCTGAGGAGAAAGCAAAGAAAGCCATCACTGATGTAAGACATGCTTTATTTATACACAGTGGAAGTATTAGCTACGTATTAGAGGACTCTTCAAGAAAATCATTATCTTTTGAAACCTCCAGGCTGCTATGATGGCCGAGGAGCTGAAGAAAGAACAGGACACAAGCGCCCACCTCGAGAGGATGAAGAAGAATCTCGATCAGAGTGTCAAGGATCTTCAACTACGTCTGGAAGAAGCTGAACAGTTAGCTCTTAAGGGTGGCAAGAAACAGCTTCAAAAGCTGGAGGCCAGAGTAAGTACTAGAATATAATTGCTATAATACTGCCCCCTATTTACAAGAATATAACTACTATAATACTGCTCCTATGTACAAGAATATAACTACTATAATACTACTCCTATGTACAAGAATATAACTACTATAATACTACCTCTATGTACAAGAATATAACTACTATAATACTACCTCCTATATACAAGAATATAACTACTATAATACTGCTCCTATGTACAAGAATATAACTACTATAATACTACCTCCTATGTACAAGAATATAACTACTATAATACTGCCCCCTATGTACAAGAATATAACTACTATAATACTACCTCTATGTACAAGAATATAACTACTATAATACTACCTCCTATATACAAGAATATAACTACTATAATACTGCTCCTATGTACAAGAATATAACTACTATAATACTGCTCCTATGTACAAGAATATAACTACTATAATACTGCTCCTATGTACAAGAATATATCTGCTATAATACTGCTCCTATGTACAAGAATATAACTACTATAATACTGCCCCCTATGTACAAGAATATAACTACTATAATACTGCCCCTATGTACAAGAATATAACTACTATAATACTACTCCTATGTACAAGAATATAACTACTATAATACTACTCCTATGTACAAGAATATAACTACTATAATACTACTCCTATGTACAAGAATATAACTACTATAATACTGCTCCTATGTACAAGAATATAACTACTATAATACTGCTCCTATGTACAAGAATATAACTACTATAATACTGCTCCTATGTACAAGAATATAACTACTATAATACTGCTCCTATGTACAAGAATATAACTACTATAATACTGCTGCTATGTACAAGAATATAACTACTATAATACTACCTCCTATGTACAAGAATATAACTACTATAATACTGCTCCTATGTACAAGAATATAACTACTATATTACTGCTCCTATGTACAAGAATATAACTACTATAATACTGCTCCTGTGTACAAGAATATAACTACTATATTACTGCTCCTATGTACAAGAATATAACTACTATAATACTGCTCCTATGTACAAGAATATAACTACTATAATACTGCCCCTATGTACAAGAATATAACTACTATAATACTACCTATGTACAAGAATATAACTACTATAATACTGCTCCTATGTACAAGAATATAACTACTATAATACTACCTCCTATGTACAAGAATATAACTACTATAATACTGCTCCTATGTACAAGAATATAACTACTATAATACTGCCCCTATGTACAAGAATATAACTACTATAATACTGCCCCCTATTTACAAGAATATAACTACTATAATACTGCTCCTATGTACAAGAATATAACAATAATACTGCTCCTATGTACAAGAATATAACTACTATAATACTGCTCCTATGTACAAGAATATAACTACTATAATACTACCTCCTATGTACAAGAATATAACTACTATAATACTACTACTATGTACAAGAATATAACTACTATAATACTGCTCCTATGTACAAGAATATAACTACTATAATACTGCCCCTATGTACAAGAATATAACTACTATAATACTGCTCCTATGTACAAGAATAACTACTATAATACTACTCCTATGTACAAGAATATAACTACTATAATACTACTATGTACAAGAATATAACTACTATAATACTGCCCCTATGTACAAGAATATAACTACTATAATACTACCTCCTATGTACAAGAATATAACTACTATAATACTACCTCCTATGTACAAGAATATAACTACTATAATACTGCTCCTATGTACAAGAATATAACTACTATAATACTACCTCCTATGTACAAGAATATAACTACTATAATACTGCTCCTATGTACAAGAATATAACTACTATAATACTACTCCTATGTACAAGAATATAACTACTATAATACTGCTCCTATGTACAAGAATATAACTACTATAATACTGCTCCTATGTACAAGAATATAACTACTATAATACCGCTCCTATGTACAAGAATATAACTACTATAATACTGCTCCTATGTACAAGAATATAACTACTATAATACCGCTCCTATGTACAAGAATATAACTACTATAATACCGCTCCTATGTACAAGAATATAACTACTATAATACTACCTCCTATGTACAAGAATATAACTACTATAATACTGCCCCCTATGTACAAGAATATAACTACTATAATACTGCTCCTATGTACAAGAATATAACTACTATAATACTACCTCCTATGTACAAGAATATAACTACTATAATACTGCTCCTATGTACAAGAATATAACTACTATAATACTGCTCCTATGTACAAGAATATAACTACTATAATACTGCCCCTATGTACAAGAATATAACTACTATAATACCGCTCCTATGTACAAGAATATAACTACTATAATACTGCCCCTATGTACAAGAATATAACTACTATAATACTGCTCCTATGTACAAGAATATAACTACTATAATACTACTCCTATGTACAAGAATATAACTACTATAATACTGCTCCTATGTACAAGAATATAACTACTATAATACTACTCCTATGTACAAGAATATAACTACTATAATACTACTCCTATGTACAAGAATATAACTACTATAATACTGCTCCTATGTACAAGAATATAACTACTATAATACTGCTCCTATGTACAAGAATATAACTACTATAATACTGCTCCTATGTACAAGAATATAACTACTATAATACTGCTCCTATGTACAAGAATATAACTACTATAATACTGCTCCTATGGACAAGAATATAACTACTATAATACTACTCCTATGTACAAGAATATAACTACTATAATACTACTCCTATGTACAAGAATATAACTACTATAATACTGCTCCTATGTACAAGAATATAACTACTATAATACTGCTCCTATGTACAAGAATATAACTACTATAATACTACTCCTATGTACAAGAATATAACTACTATAATACTACTCCTATGTACAAGAATATAACTACTATAATACTGCTCCTATGTACAAGAATATAACTACTATAATACTGCTCCTATGTACAAGAATATAACTACTATAATACTGCTCCTATGTACAAGAATATAACTACTATAATACTGCTCCTATGTACAAGAATATAACTACTATAATACTGCCCCTATGTACAAGAATATAACTACTATAATACCGCTCCTATGTACAAGAATATAACTACTATAATACTGCCCCTATGTACAAGAATATAACTACTATAATACTGCTCCTATGTACAAGAATATAACTACTATAATACTGCCCCTATGTACAAGAATATAACTACTATAATACCGCTCCTATGTACAAGAATATAACTACTATAATACTGCCCCTATGTACAAGAATATAACTACTATAATACTGCTCCTATGTACAAGAATATAACTACTATAATACTACTCCTATGTACAAGAATATAACTACTATAATACTGCTCCTATGTACAAGAATATAACTACTATAATACTACTCCTATGTACAAGAATATAACTACTATAATACTACTCCTATGTACAAGAATATAACTACTATAATACTGCTCCTATGTACAAGAATATAACTACTATAATACTGCTCCTATGTACAAGAATATAACTACTATAATACTGCTCCTATGTACAAGAATATAACTACTATAATACTGCTCCTATGTACAAGAATATAACTACTATAATACTGCTCCTATGGACAAGAATATAACTACTATAATACTACTCCTATGTACAAGAATATAACTACTATAATACTACTCCTATGTATAAGAATATAACTACTATAATACTGCTCCTATGTACAAGAATATAACTACTATAATACTGCTCCTATGTACAAGAATATAACTACTATAATACTACTCCTATGTACAAGAATATAACTACTATAATACTACTCCTATGTACAAGAATATAACTACTATAATACTGCTCCTATGTACAAGAATATAACTACTATAATACTGCTCCTATGTACAAGAATATAACTACTATAATACCGCTCCTATGTACAAGAATATAACTACTATAATACCGCCCCTATGTACAAGAATATAACTACTATAATACTGCCTCCTATGTACAAGAATATAACTACTATAATACTGCTCCTATGTACAAGAATATAACTACTGTAATACTGCTCCTATGTACAAGGATATAACTACTATAATACTACTCCTATGTACAAGAATATAACTACTATAATACTGCTCCTATGTACAAGAATATAACTACTATAATACTGCCCCCTATGTACAAGAATATAACTACAATAATACTTCTCCTATGTACAAGAATATAACTACTATAATACTGCTCCTATGTACAAGAATATAACTACTATAATACTGCCCCCTATAGACCTATTTGCCTTCTTGTCCTGCAGGTGAGAGAACTGGAGGCTGAGTTGGATTCGGAGCTGAAGAGAAGTGCAGATGTGATTAAGGGTATCAGGAAGTATGAGCGGCGGGTGAAGGAGTTGACGTTCCAGGTCAGATGTGATCCGGTGATCAGTTGCTCCTTTCTCAGGACATCTTATTAACCCTTTCATTTTTCCCTTCAGTCTGAGGAGGACAAGAAGAATAATATTCGGCTCCAGGATCTGGTGGACAAGCTGCAGATGAAAGTGAAGTCCTACAAGAGGCAGACTGAGGAGGCGGTAAGTGTGAGCTGTGAGGGGGGAGGAGGGACCTGCGGCTGCAGCATGCTGGGATATCTGTACACACTGCACAACTTCTATTTCTCCTTGTTTACTTTTATATGAAATGAGATCATTGCACATCCAGAGCTGCATTCAGAATTCTGCTACTACATGATTATTTTATTCTCCAGTCACATCAAGAGCTGCATTAATGACTCTGCTGGTGCATTGTGTTGTATTCTCTAATCACATCCAGAGCTGCATGCAAGTAACAATGGTATCTGATGACGCTTTGATTATTTCCTTGGTACTCACCACTACATCTGACTATAACTTGCAGCAGAGCCATTAGGTACAAAACCAGCAGAGGGCAGCAGAGAGATGTGCGGTCCTGTAGCTGGAATGCTAGCAGAGTACAGCTCTGGATGTGGTTGCAGTATAAGAGTTGTGAATGCAGCTCTGGATATGACTAGAGTTTAATAAATAAATATAATTGGGGATTAGCCTCAGGACCGCTGCTGATTAACCCTTTATGTCCTCTTTGCTTTGTGCAGGAAGAACATTCAAACACCCACTTGTCCAAGTGCAGGAGGGTCCAGCATGAACTGGAGGAGGCCGAGGAGCGGGCAGACATTGCTGAATCCCAGGTCAACAAGCTGCGGCTGAAGACTCGGGAAACCATCAGCACCAAGGTAGGTATCTAAGCAGGGGCGGGGTATAGAGGGGATGCTCAGCAGCGTCCATATGTAGCATAGAGCCCCTCTCTACAGGTCACATGCTCATGGCCCTACAGGGGCCTCAGGAGATATAGGGGCCCAGTGCTACTCCTCCGGCCCTTCTTGTGACTTTGAATATAGTAAGTTGTGACTGCTGCTCTGGATGTGACTAGAGTATGAGAATTATCTATGAGAGCTCTGGATGTGACTAAGGTAGAAAAGTATCCGCAGCTCTGGGTGTAACTAGAAACATATTCATATTGTATATTCAGCTCTGGATAGAACTAACGTGGAATTGTAACTGCAGCATAAGAATTGTATATGCAGTTCTAGTTGTCACTAGAGTAGAAATGTCTCTACAGCTCCGGATGTGACTAGAGTAGAATTACGGATGACCATCTTGTTTTCAGTCTATTAGGACGTCTTAGCTTTTCTTTCTGCCTCTTCTCTTCTTTGCCCTCAGGTGTTCGTGACCTCTCAGGAATAGTCGCGCAGACGGGAAGATGGCGGCAGCGGCGAGATACACAGAATGTGTATTCTCGGAAAATGTGAACTACATGGTCAGGACTGAAATAAACAAAGGGCAGCGACTGTTCCCCAGAGCGTTCACCCTGCTGCCCCGGTGTCATGTGACGGGCGTACTGAGTACAATATGGCGGCTGCCGAGGGCGACCACCATCACAGCCGCGCCTCATACAAACCAATGGCAGTGTCTGCGCTGTTCCTGAGTAGTCACCACCAGTCTGCAGATAATACTCTAAGGGTCAGTTCACACACAGTGGATTTTTCCTGCAGATTTAAACCATCTCATCCACACGCTGCAGAAATTTTCAGAACAAACTTCGACCCATTGTAAGATTGTAGGATTCGCAGCTTTTGGGCTCTGTTGCGGATTTCACCACTTTCAGTATCGCAATATCCGCGTGTGATGTGGACGTAACACTTGTGGACTCGCCCTCAGTCAGACTGTGGCGCCCCCTTTCCATTCCTATGGAAATCACTGGCACACGCTGCCTACTGGTCGTAAAATCCTAAGAACTGGAGGAACCACAGCCGCTGATGTCGCCGGTCCCGCCATGTAGATCGCCTTTCACGCTGTGTCCGTCTGTAGCGATCAGTGATGGAAATAAATCTCATGTACAATACTGACTGTGTCTCCTGTCATTGAGTAGTCGCCCGGGTTCTGTATTACAGGGAGTATACAGCAGGTGTATACAGAGGACAGAGCGGCCGGCGGGGTGAATATTAGCATAATGGACTTTATTAGATCAGAACCTACAGTGAAGCGGCTGCGCAGCCGTGTACTCTGTGTCATTCACTAGTCCTGCCACCAGAGGGAGCTGCAGAGCTGTCACTGACTGTGGGGAATAGATGGCGTCCGTTACACAACCTGATCTGTACGGCGGTGCGAGTCACTTCCGCCATTTCTCTTTTAGTTGCCGTTATTGTACATCAGATTCCAGCTCTTATAACTCATGACACCCCATAGCAACCAATCAGATTCCAGCTCTTATAACTCATTACACCCCATAGCAACCAATCAGATTCCAGCTCTTATAACTCATTACACCCCATAGCAACCAATCACATTCCAGCTCTTATAACTCATTACACCCCATAGCAACCAATCACATTCCAGCTCTTATAACTCATTAGACCCCATAGCAACCAATCACATTCCAGCTCTTATAACGCATTAGACTTCATAGCAACCAATCAGATTCCAGCTCTTCTTTATCATTCGTTCCCATAGCAACCATTTAGATTTTACTAGACTCCATAACAACCAATGAGATTCTACCTTTTATTTCTAACTTCATCAGCCAATCAGATTCCAGCTCTTATTTTTAGTTAGCCCCCATAGCAACCAATCAGATTCCAGGCTTTATAACTCATTAGCCCCATAGCAATCGATCGAATTCCAGCTCTTGGTTTTCATTATCCCTATAGCAACCAATAAAATGACACCTCTTATTTCTCATTAGCTCCCATAGCAACGAATCAGATTCCAGCTCTTACTTATTAGCCATTTGGCTGATGTTAGCTGTCAGCTGATTGGTTGCTTTGTGCAGCTCCTCCATTTTCCCTCACAGTAATATTGGGAGCGCTCCCCCATGGTATACAGCTCTGTTGCTCGATTCGCCATGTTTCGCTGCCACCGCCACCGTCTCCCTGTTATTTGTACAAAGCGGTGGTGGCACGTACCCCGGCACTATTCTCAGCCTGCTCATATATAGACATGACAGTCTCCGGAATGTTCCATCTCACAAGGAGGAAACATAAGACACTTTATTAAAAATATATCTGGGATCATCTCCTGAGGACCGAGGCCAAGATCCGACCGTGTAACCCAAGTCCCGACAACTGTGCACCGAAGCTGCGCCTAAAAATACCCCAAGGCTTAGGGATCAAACATGGCTCCCTCCCAAGATGTCTTAGCCCTCTGCGCAAGGCTACGGATAAATGGCGAATTATGGCACAAGATATAGTCACACTAATAATATAGTATAGCCAAAAATGGAGTACAGGTAGAGGACAGTATACGACACATAGTATAGGCAGAGGACACTATAGTACAGGTAGAGGACAGTATACGACACATAGTATAGGCAGAGGACACTATACGACACATAGTACAGGCAGAGGACACTATAGTACAGGTAGAGGACACTATACGACACATAGTACAGGCAGAGGACACTATAGTACAGGTAGAGGACAGTATACGACACATAGTATAGGCAGAGGACACTATACGACACATAGTACAGGCAGAGGACACTATAGTACAGGTAGAGGACAGTATATAACCCATAGTACAGGCAGAGGACACTATAGTACAGGTAGAGGACAGTATATAACCCATAGTACAGGCAGAGGACAGTATATAACCCATAGTACAGGCAGAGGACACTATAGTACAGGTAGAGGACAGTATACAACCCATAGTACAGGCAGAGGACACTATAGTACAGGTAGAGGACAGTATATAACCCATAGTACAGGCAGAGGACACTATAGTACAGGTAGATGACACTATAGTATAGGTATAGGACAGTATATAACCCATAGTACAGGCAGAGGACACTATAGTACAGGTAGAGGACAGTATACAACCCATAGTACAGGCAGAGGACAGTATATAACCCATAGTACAGGCAGAGGACACTATAGTACAGGTAGAGGACAGTATACAACCCATAGTACAGGCAGAGGACACTATAGTACAGGCAGAGGACACTATAGTACAGGTAGAGGACAGTATATAACCCATAGTACAGGCAGAGGACACTATAGTACAGGTAGAGGACAGTATATAACCCATAGTACAGGCAGAGGACACTATAGTACAGGTAGAGGACAGTATATAACCCATAGTACAGGCAGAGGACACTATAGTACAGGTAGAGGACAGTATATAACCCATAGTACAGGCAGAGGACAGTATATAACCCATAGTACAGGCAGAGGACACTATAGTACAGGTAGAGGACAGTATATAACCCATAGTACAGGCAGAGGACAGTATATAACCCATAGTACAGGCAGAGGACACTATAGTACAGGTAGAGGACACTATAGTACAGGTAGAGGACAGTATATAACCCATAGTACAGGCAGAGGACACTATAGTACAGGTAGAGGACAGTATATAACCCATAGTACAGGCAGAGGACAGTATATAACCCATAGTACAGGCAGAGGACACTATAGTACAGGTAGAGGACACTATAGTACAGGTAGAGGACAGTATATAACCCATAGTACAGTGCTCTGAGTCCGTCGTACTGTACAGAGTTGTAACTCGGAAGATTCCATTCCAGTAAGGGTTAACTGTAGCCCTATCAGGGAGACACAGATATGGGCGACTTGTCAGTGTGTGGAATCCTCGCGGTGACGAAATCTCCCCAGATTGTGGATTACATGATTAAATGGACGAATATCTGACATACCATTTATTTATATGCTGAACGTCTCGAAGACGCCTTGGATCCTTTTAGAAGGAGGGTGGGAGTCGCACATTGCAGTCTTGTTTTAATAAACTTTTTCTTAAATAGATAGGAGAATCCCTTTAAGGCCGTAGCATTTTTGCAGTGGAATATTCGCTGTGGCCGGTGAAGTCGCCATAGAATATTCTCTAAATAGGCCGGTATTTGCGGCAGAAATCCTCTGCGCCCCCCCGACCCCCTTCCCCACCGATTCCATTACAAAGATTAAAATCTGCAATGAAAATCCACAGAAAATGTTTTGCGCAGCATGTGCGTGGCATTCACCTCTCCTGTGGCCCTGGTGTATTAAATGGCGCTATATTGTTGTGATATATGTGAGTATGGACAGCGACGTCTGCGCACACGGTTATTACCGCCTGATAAGTGACTAACCTAGTAATAGAGTCGCCATGTAACAGAGGATTAGCGGGAAACGAGATAATGAATTCCCCAGCACAAACATCTCGAGTCCCGGCATTATATCCTCTCAGTATCCGCACAGGATATATCAGTGTGTCTGCTGAGGGTTAAAGGGGAACATCACTTTTACTGCAAAGATTCCTATGGGGTGCTGCATGGCCATGTTATTAAGTCTAGATGGAGTTATGCTGTGACTACTAAGCACAGAGGAGAGAATGAATGAGGCTTACTGTGACTACTGGGATGTAGGGGTATTGGGGATGGCATGCTGTGACTACTGGGATGTAGGGGTATTGGGGATGGCATGCTGTGACTACTGGGATGTAGGGGTATTGGGGATGGCATGCTGTGACTACTGGGATGTAGGGGTATTGGGGATGGCATGCTGTGACTACTGGGATGTAGGGGTATTGGGGATGGCATGCTGTGACTACTGGGATGTAGGGGTATTGGGGATGGCATGCTGTGACTACTAAGCAGTGTAGGTGGTGATGAAGGTTTTCTGTGACTACTGAGATAGAGGGGGTACTGGGACGCTTACTTGGCCTACGATTAGGACTTGAGGGAACTATGACTACTGGGGGTTGGTGGGCCTGCTGTGAATACCTGGGACCTCAAGACGCTGCAGTGAATACTGGGTGGTTGGTGGGGCAACTGTGAATACAGGGGGAGGGGGTGAGGTTGCTGTGAATACTGCTTGTTGTTGGGGCTGCTGTGACTACTGGGGGGTTGGTGGGGCTGCTGTGAACATGGGGGGTTGTGAGACTGCTGTGACTACTGGGGAGTTGGTGGGGCTGCTGTGACTAATGGGGCGGTTGGTGGGGCTGCTGTGACTACTGGGGAGTTGGTGGAGCTGCTGTGACTAATGGGGGGGTTGGTGGGGCTGCTGTGACTACTGGGGGGTTGTGGGGCTGCTGTGACTACTGGGGGGTTGGTGGGGCTGCTGTGACTACTGGGTATTTGGTGGGGCTGCTGTGACTACTGGGGGGTTGATTGGGCTGCTGTGACTACTGGGGGTTGGTGGGGCTTCTGTGACTAATGGGGAGTTGGTGGGGCTGCTGTGACTACTGGGGAGTTGGTGGGGCTGCTGTGACTAATGGGGGGTTGGTGTGGCTGCTGTGAACACGGGGGGGTGAGACTGCTGTGACTAATGGGGAGTTGGTGGGGCTGCTGTGACTACTGGGGGGTTGGTGGGGCTGCTGTGACTAATGGGGGGTTGGTGGGGCTGCTGTGACTAATGGGGAGTTGGTGGGGCTGCTGTGACTACTGGGGAGTTGGTGGGGCTGCTGTGACTAATGTGGGGTTGGTGGGGCTGCTGTGAACACGGGGGGGTGAGACTGCTGTGACTAATAGGGAGTTGGTGGGGCTGCTGTCACTAATGTGGGGTTGGTGGGGCTGCTGTGACTAATGGGGGGTTGGTGGGGCTGCTGTGACTACTGGGGGGTTGGTGGGGCTGCTGTGACTAATGGGGAGTTGGTGGGGCTGCTGTGACTACTGGGGAGTTGGTGGGGCTGCTGTGACTAATGTGGGGTTGGTGGGGCTGCTGTGAACACGGGGGGGTGAGACTGCTGTGACTAATGGGGAGTTGGTGGGGCTGCTGTGACTACGGGGGGAGTTGGTGGGGCTGCTGTGACTAATGGGGGGTTGGTGGGGCTGCTGTGACTAATGGGGAGTTGGTGGGGCTGCTGTGACTACTGGGGAGTTGGTGGGGCTGCTGTGACTAATGGGGGGTTGGTGGGGCTGCTGTGACTAATGGGGGGTTGGTGGGGCTGCTGTGAACACGGGGGGGTGAGACTGCTGTGACTAATGGGGAGTTGGTGGGGCTGCTGTGACTACTGGGGGGTTGATGGGGCTGCTGTGACTAATGGGGGTTGGTGGGGCTGCTGTGACTAATGGGGAGTTGGTGGGGATGCTGTGACTACTGGGGAGTTGGTGGGGCTGCTGTGACTAATGGGGGGTTGGTGGGGATGCTGTGACTAATGGGGAGTTGGTGGGGCTGCTGTGACTACTGGGGGGTTGGTGGGGCTGCTGTGACTAATGGGGGGTTGGTGGGGCTGCTGTGACTAATGGGGAGTTGGTGGGGCTGCTGTGACTACTGGGGAGTTGGTGGGGCTGCTGTGACTAATGGGGGGTTGGTGGGGCTTCTGTGACTAATGGGGAGTTGGTGGGGCTGCTGTGACTACTGGGGAGTTGGTGGGGCTGCTGTGACTAATGGGGGGTTGGTGTGGCTGCTGTGAACACGGGGGGGTGAGACTGCTGTGACTAATGGGGAGTTGGTGGGGCTGCTGTGACTACTGGGGGGTTGGTGGGGCTGCTGTGACTAATGGGGGGGTTGGTGGGGCTGCTGTGACTAATGGGGAGTTGGTGGGGCTGCTGTGACTACTGGGGAGTTGGTGGGGCTGCTGTGACTAATGTGGGGTTGGTGGGGCTGCTGTGAACACGGGGGGGTGAGACTGCTGTGACTAATGGGGAGTTGGTGGGGCTGCTGTCACTAATGTGGGGTTGGTGGGGCTGCTGTGACTAATGGGGGGTTGGTGGGGCTGCTGTGACTACTGGGGGGTTGGTGGGGCTGCTGTGACTAATGGGGAGTTGGTGGGGCTGCTGTGACTACTGGGGAGTTGGTGGGGCTGCTGTGACTAATGGGGGGTTGGTGGGGCTGCTGTGAACACGGGGGGGTGAGACTGCTGTGACTAATGGGGAGTTGGTGGGGCTGCTGTGACTACGGGGGAGTTGGTGGGGCTGCTGTGACTAATGGGGGGTTGGTGGGGCTGCTGTGACTAATGGGGAGTTGGTGGGGCTGCTGTGACTACTGGGGAGTTGGTGGGGCTGCTGTGACTAATGGGGGGTTGGTGGGGCTGCTGTGACTAATGGGGGGTTGGTGGGGCTGCTGTGAACACGGGGGGTGAGACTGCTGTAACTAATGGGGAGTTGGTGGGGCTGCTGTGACTACGGGGGAGTTGGTGGGGCTGCTGTGACTAATGGGGGGTTGGTGGGGCTGCTGTGACTAATGGGGAGTTGGTGGGGCTGCTGTGACTACTGGGGAGTTGGTGGGGCTGCTGTGACTAATGGGGGGTTGGTGGGGCTGCTGTGACTAATGGGGGGTTGGTGGGGCTGCTGTGAACACGGGGGGGGTGAGACTGCTGTGACTAATGGGGAGTTGGTGGGGCTGCTGTGACTACTGGGGGGTTGATGGGGCTGCTGTGACTAATGGGGGGTTGGTGGGGCTGCTGTGACTACTGGGGAGTTGGTGGGGCTGCTGTGACTAATGGGGGGTTGGTGGGGATGCTGTGACTAATGGGGAGTTGGTGGGGCTGCTGTGACTACTGGGGGGTTGGTGGGGCTGCTGTGACTAATGGGGGGTTGGTGGGGCTGCTGTGACTAATGGGGGGTTGGTGTGGCTGCTGTGAACACGGGGGGGTGAGACTGCTGTGACTAATGGGGAGTTGGTGGGGCTGCTGTGACTACTGGGGGGTTGGTGGGGCTGCTGTGACTAATGGGGGGTTGGTGGGGCTGCTGTGACTAATGGGGAGTTGGTGGGGCTGCTGTGACTACTGGGGAGTTGGTGGGGCTGCTGTGACTAATGTGGGGTTGGTGGGGCTGCTGTGAACACGGGGGGTTGAGACTGCTGTGACTAATAGGGAGTTGGTGGGGCTGCTGTCACTAATGTGGGGTTGGTGGGGCTGCTGTGACTAATGGGGGGTTGGTGGGGCTGCTGTGACTACTGGGGGGTTGGTGGGGCTGCTGTGACTAATGGGGAGTTGGTGGGGCTGCTGTGACTACTGGGGAGTTGGTGGGGCTGCTGTGACTAATGTGGGGTTGGTGGGGCTGCTGTGAACACGGGGGGGTGAGACTGCTGTGACTAATGGGGAGTTGGTGGGGCTGCTGTGACTACGGGGGAGTTGGTGGGGCTGCTGTGACTAATGGGGGGGTTGGTGGGGCTGCTGTGACTAATGGGGAGTTGGTGGGGCTGCTGTGACTACTGGGGAGTTGGTGGGGCTGCTGTGACTAATGGGGGGTTGGTGGGGCTGCTGTGACTAATGGGGGGTTGGTGGGGCTGCTGTGAACACGGGGGGGTGAGACTGCTGTGACTAATGGGGAGTTGGTGGGGCTGCTGTGACTACTGGGGGGTTGATGGGGCTGCTGTGACTAATGGGGGGTTGGTGGGGCTGCTGTGACTAATGGGGAGTTGGTGGGGCTGCTGTGACTACTGGGGAGTTGGTGGGGCTGCTGTGACTAATGGGGAGTTGGTGGGGCTGCTGTGACTACTGGGGGGTTGGTGGGGCTGCTGTGACTAATGGGGGGTTGGTGGGGCTGCTGTGACTAATGGGGAGTTGGTGGGGCTGCTGTGACTACTGGGGAGTTGGTGGGGCTGCTGTGACTAATGTGGGGTTGGTGGGGCTGCTGTGAACACGGGGGGTGAGACTGCTGTGACTAATGGGGAGTTGGTGGGGCTGCTGTCACTAATGTGGGGTTGGTGGGGCTGCTGTGACTAATGGGGGGTTGGTGGGGCTGCTGTGACTACTGGGGGGTTGGTGGGGCTGCTGTGACTAATGGGGAGTTGGTGGGGCTGCTGTGACTACTGGGGAGTTGGTGGGGCTGCTGTGACTAATGGGGGGTTGGTGGGGCTGCTGTGAACACGGGGGGGTGAGACTGCTGTGACTAATGGGGAGTTGGTGGGGCTGCTGTGACTACGGGGGAGTTGGTGGGGCTGCTGTGACTAATGGGGGGTTGGTGGGGCTGCTGTGACTAATGGGGAGTTGGTGGGGCTGCTGTGACTACTGGGGAGTTGGTGGGGCTGCTGTGACTAATGGGGGGTTGGTGGGGCTGCTGTGACTAATGGGGGGTTGGTGGGGCTGCTGTGAACACGGGGGGGTGAGACTGCTGTAACTAATGGGGAGTTGGTGGGGCTGCTGTGACTACGGGGGAGTTGGTGGGGCTGCTGTGACTAATGGGGGGTTGGTGGGGCTGCTGTGACTAATGGGGAGTTGGTGGGGCTGCTGTGACTACTGGGGAGTTGGTGGGGCTGCTGTGACTAATGGGGGGTTGGTGGGGCTGCTGTGACTAATGGGGGGTTGGTGGGGCTGCTGTGAACACGGGGGGGTGAGACTGCTGTGACTAATGGGGAGTTGGTGGGGCTGCTGTGACTACTGGGGGGTTGATGGGGCTGCTGTGACTAATGGGGGGTTGGTGGGGCTGCTGTGACTACTGGGGAGTTGGTGGGGCTGCTGTGACTAATGGGGGGTTGGTGGGGATGCTGTGACTAATGGGGAGTTGGTGGGGCTGCTGTGACTACTGGGGGGTTGGTGGGGCTGCTGTGACTAATGGGGGGTTGGTGGGGCTGCTGTGACTAATGGGGGGTTGGTGTGGCTGCTGTGAACACGGGGGGGTGAGACTGCTGTGACTAATGGGGAGTTGGTGGGGCTGCTGTGACTACTGGGGGGTTGATGGGGCTGCTGTGACTAATGGGGGTTGGTGGGGCTGCTGTGACTAATGGGGAGTTGGTGGGGATGCTGTGACTACTGGGGAGTTGGTGGGGCTGCTGTGACTAATGGGGGGTTGGTGGGGATGCTGTGACTAATGGGGAGTTGGTGGGGCTGCTGTGACTACTGGGGGGTTGGTGGGGCTGCTGTGACTAATGGGGGGTTGGTGGGGCTGCTGTGACTAATGGGGAGTTGGTGGGGCTGCTGTGACTACTGGGGAGTTGGTGGGGCTGCTGTGACTAATGGGGGGTTGGTGGGGCTTCTGTGACTAATGGGGAGTTGGTGGGGCTGCTGTGACTACTGGGGAGTTGGTGGGGCTGCTGTGACTAATGGGGGGTTGGTGTGGCTGCTGTGAACACGGGGGGGTGAGACTGCTGTGACTAATGGGGAGTTGGTGGGGCTGCTGTGACTACTGGGGGGTTGGTGGGGCTGCTGTGACTAATGGGGGGTTGGTGGGGCTGCTGTGACTAATGGGGAGTTGGTGGGGCTGCTGTGACTACTGGGGAGTTGGTGGGGCTGCTGTGACTAATGTGGGGTTGGTGGGGCTGCTGTGAACACGGGGGGTGAGACTGCTGTGACTAATGGGGAGTTGGTGGGGCTGCTGTCACTAATGTGGGGTTGGTGGGGCTGCTGTGACTAATGGGGGGTTGGTGGGGCTGCTGTGACTACTGGGGGGTTGGTGGGGCTGCTGTGACTAATGGGGAGTTGGTGGGGCTGCTGTGACTACTGGGGAGTTGGTGGGGCTGCTGTGACTAATGGGGGGTTGGTGGGGCTGCTGTGAACACGGGGGGTGAGACTGCTGTGACTAATGGGGAGTTGGTGGGGCTGCTGTGACTACGGGGGAGTTGGTGGGGCTGCTGTGACTAATGGGGGGTTGGTGGGGCTGCTGTGACTACTGGGGAGTTGGTGGGGCTGCTGTGACTAATGGGGGGTTGGTGGGGCTGCTGTGACTAATGGGGGGTTGGTGGGGCTGCTGTGAACACGGGGGGGTGAGACTGCTGTAACTAATGGGGAGTTGGTGGGGCTGCTGTGACTACGGGGGAGTTGGTGGGGCTGCTGTGACTAATGGGGGGTTGGTGGGGCTGCTGTGACTAATGGGGAGTTGGTGGGGCTGCTGTGACTACTGGGGAGTTGGTGGGGCTGCTGTGACTAATGGGGGGTTGGTGGGGCTGCTGTGACTAATGGGGGGTTGGTGGGGCTGCTGTGAACACGGGGGGTGAGACTGCTGTGACTAATGGGGAGTTGGTGGGGCTGCTGTGACTACTGGGGGGTTGATGGGGCTGCTGTGACTAATGGGGGGTTGGTGGGGCTGCTGTGACTACTGGGGAGTTGGTGGGGCTGCTGTGACTAATGGGGGGTTGGTGGGGATGCTGTGACTAATGGGGAGTTGGTGGGGCTGCTGTGACTACTGGGGGGTTGGTGGGGCTGCTGTGACTAATGGGGGGTTGGTGGGGCTGCTGTGACTAATGGGGGGTTGGTGTGGCTGCTGTGAACACGGGGGGGTGAGACTGCTGTGACTAATGGGGAGTTGGTGGGGCTGCTGTGACTACTGGGGGGTTGGTGGGGCTGCTGTGACTAATGGGGGGTTGGTGGGGCTGCTGTGACTAATGGGGAGTTGGTGGGGCTGCTGTGACTACTGGGGAGTTGGTGGGGCTGCTGTGACTAATGTGGGGTTGGTGGGGCTGCTGTGAACACGGGGGGGTGAGACTGCTGTGACTAATAGGGAGTTGGTGGGGCTGCTGTCACTAATGTGGGGTTGGTGGGGCTGCTGTGACTAATGGGGGGTTGGTGGGGCTGCTGTGACTACTGGGGGGTTGGTGGGGCTGCTGTGACTAATGGGGAGTTGGTGGGGCTGCTGTGACTACTGGGGAGTTGGTGGGGCTGCTGTGACTAATGTGGGGTTGGTGGGGCTGCTGTGAACACGGGGGGTGAGACTGCTGTGACTAATGGGGAGTTGGTGGGGCTGCTGTGACTACGGGGGAGTTGGTGGGGCTGCTGTGACTAATGGGGGGTTGGTGGGGCTGCTGTGACTAATGGGGAGTTGGTGGGGCTGCTGTGACTACTGGGGAGTTGGTGGGGCTGCTGTGACTAATGGGGGGTTGGTGGGGCTGCTGTGACTAATGGGGGGTTGGTGGGGCTGCTGTGAACACGGGGGGTGAGACTGCTGTGACTAATGGGGAGTTGGTGGGGCTGCTGTGACTACTGGGGGGTTGATGGGGCTGCTGTGACTAATGGGGGGTTGGTGGGGCTGCTGTGACTAATGGGGAGTTGGTGGGGCTGCTGTGACTACTGGGGAGTTGGTGGGGCTGCTGTGACTAATGGGGAGTTGGTGGGGCTGCTGTGACTACTGGGGGGTTGGTGGGGCTGCTGTGACTAATGGGGGGTTGGTGGGGCTGCTGTGACTAATGGGGAGTTGGTGGGGCTGCTGTGACTACTGGGGAGTTGGTGGGGCTGCTGTGACTAATGGGGGGTTGGTGGGGCTTCTGTGACTAATGGGGAGTTGGTGGGGCTGCTGTGACTACTGGGGAGTTGGTGGGGCTGCTGTGACTAATGGGGGGTTGGTGTGGCTGCTGTGAACACGGGGGGGTGAGACTGCTGTGACTAATGGGGAGTTGGTGGGGCTGCTGTGACTACTGGGGGGTTGGTGGGGCTGCTGTGACTAATGGGGAGTTGGTGGGGCTGCTGTGACTACTGGGGAGTTGGTGGGGCTGCTGTGACTAATGTGGGGTTGGTGGGGCTGCTGTGAACACGGGGGGGTGAGACTGCTGTGACTAATGGGGAGTTGGTGGGGCTGCTGTCACTAATGTGGGGTTGGTGGGGCTGCTGTGACTAATGGGGGGTTGGTGGGGCTGCTGTGACTACTGGGGGGTTGGTGGGGCTGCTGTGACTAATGGGGAGTTGGTGGGGCTGCTGTGACTACTGGGGAGTTGGTGGGGCTGCTGTGACTAATGGGGGTTGGTGGGGCTGCTGTGAACACGGGGGGGTGAGACTGCTGTGACTAATGGGGAGTTGGTGGGGCTGCTGTGACTACGGGGGAGTTGGTGGGGCTGCTGTGACTAATGGGGGGTTGGTGGGGCTGCTGTGACTAATGGGGAGTTGGTGGGGCTGCTGTGACTACTGGGGAGTTGGTGGGGCTGCTGTGACTAATGGGGGGTTGGTGGGGCTGCTGTGACTAATGGGGGGTTGGTGGGGCTGCTGTGAACACGGGGGGGTGAGACTGCTGTGACTAATGGGGAGTTGGTGGGGCTGCTGTGACTAATGGGGGGTTGGTGGGGCTGCTGTGACTAATGGGGGGTTGGTGGGGCTGCTGTGACTAATGGGGAGTTGGTGGGGCTGCTGTGACTAATGGGGGGTTGGTGGGGATGCTGTGACTAATGGGGAGTTGGTGGGGCTGCTATGACTACTGGGGGGTTGGTGGGGCTGCTGTGACTAATGGGGAGTTGGTGGGGCTGCTGTGACTACTGGGGAGTTGGTGGGGCTGCTGTGACTAATGGGGGGTTGGTGGGGCTGCTGTGACTAATGGGGAGTTGGTGGGGCTGCTGTGACTACTGGGGAGTTGGTGGGGCTGCTGTGACTAATGGGGGGTTGGTGGGGCTGCTGTGACTAATGGGGAGTTGGTGGGGCTGCTGTGACTACTGGGGAGTTGGTGGGGCTGCTGTGACTAATGGGGGGTTGGTGGGGCTGCTGTGACTAATGGGGAGTTGGTGGGGCTGCTTAGACTACTGGGGAGTTGGTGGGGCTGCTGTCACTAATGGGGGGTTGGTGGGACTACTGAGGAAAAGAAACATTTGCTGTGAATGCAGGGGGGGGGGGGATTCATGGGACACCTAAGGGACTGGAGGCCATGGAACACAAATTTTATTACTAGAGTAAAGCGGGCATTGCTAAAACTAGCAGGGGAGGATATATTCTGACTACTGGGGAGTAAAACCTGAGTTGTCATGTAATACCAGGTTTCCGCATCTCTCCTCATATCTCGCAGGTCTGTGCACCACGTGAAGCTCTTGGGCTCCAATGCAAAATCTATTATAGGGCCCCTATTTTTCATGTACCTATAGGTGGCCCCTGCTCTGTACATCTCCTCAGATGACCCCTACACTGGATCTCGCCGTCTGTCCCTCCCTGCACCGGGGCGGTCACTTTCCTTGTCTTACCCGAGGTGTCAGGTCTGGTAATATTACCCCGCCATTATTGTGCTGGGGCTGGAGGAATCTTATGTGTGCGGAGAATGTGAAGCATCTGAAGACCGCGGCGCTGACATCAGCATCGTAACTCCAGAAACTCCATTCAGCTTCATAATAGAGCAGAGTGACAACTATACAGGACACAAGAATTACATCCCATAGTACAGTGACCCTGGTGAGAGGTTGTCACAGCCCCGCCCCCTGTTACTGACATCACTGATATAATATAATGACATGTGATCAGACATGAGATCCGCACACCTTATACTACAGTACAGCTATTCATCTATTACTACTGACAACCTGCTGTATATATCATGTGTGAGAGGTTGTCACAGCTCCGCCCCCCGTTACTGACATCACTGATATAATATAATGACATGTGATCAGACATGAGATCCGCACACCTTATACTACAGTACAGTTATTCATCTATTACTACTGACAACCAGCTGTATATATCATGTGTGAGAGGTTGTCACAGCCCTGCCCCCTGTTACTGACATCACTGATATAATGACATGTGATCAGACATGAGATCCGCACACCTTATACTACAGTACAGCTATTCATCTATTACTACTGACAACCAGCTGTATATATCATGTCTGAGAGGTTGTCACAGCCCCGCCCCCTGTTACTGACATCACTGATATAATGACATGTGATCAGACATGAGATCCGCACACCTTATACTACAGTACAGCTATTCATCTATTACTACTGACACCCAGCTGTATATATCATGTGTGAGAGGTTGTCACAGCCCCGCCCCCTGTTACTGACATCACTGATATAATATAATGACATGTGATCAGACATGAGATCCGCACACCTTATACTACAGTACAGCTATTCATCTATTACTACTGACACCCAGCTGTATATATCATGTCTGAGAGGTTGTCACAGCCCCTCCCCCTGTTACTGACATCACTGATATAATGACATGTGATCAGACATGAGATCCGCACACCTTATACTACAGTACAGCTATTCATCTATTACTACTGACACCCAGCTGTATATATCATGTGTGAGAGGTTGTCACAGCCCCGCCCCCTGTTACTGACATCACTGATATAATATAATGACATGTGATCAGACATGAGATCCGCACACCTTATACTACAGTACAGCTATTCATCTATTACTACTGACAACCAGCTGTATATATCATGTGTGAGAGGTTGTCACAGCCCCGCCCCCTGTTACTGACATCACTGATATAATGACATGTGGTCAGACATGAGATCCGCACACCTTATACTACAGTACAGCTATTCATCTATTACTACTGACACCCAGCTGTATATATCATGTGTGAGAGGTTGTCACAGCCCCGCCCCCTGTTACTGACATCACTGATATAATATAATGACATGTGATCAGACATGAGATCCGCACACCTTATACTACAGTACAGCTATTCATCTATTACTACTGACAACCAGCTGTATATATCATGTGTGAGAGGTTGTCACAGCCCCGCCCCCTGTTACTGACATCACTGATATAATGACATGTGATCAGACATGAGATCCGCACACCTTATACTACAGTACAGCTATTCATCTATTACTACTGACACCCAGCTGTATATATCATGTCTGAGAGGTTGTCACAGCCCCGCCTCCTGTTACTGACATCACTGATATAATATAATGACATGTGATCAGACATGAGATCCGCACACCTTATACTACAGTACAGCTATTCATCTATTACTACTGACACCCAGCTGTATATATCATGTCTGAGAGGTTGTCACAGCCCCTCCCCCTGTTACTGACATCACTGATATAATATAATGACATGTGATCAGACATGAGATCCGCACACCTTATACTACAGTACAGCTATTCATCTATTACTACTGACACCCAGCTGTATATATCATGTGTGAGAGGTTGTCACAGCCCCGCCCCCTGTTACTGACATCACTGATATAATATAATGACATGTGATCAGACATGAGATCCGCACACCTTATACTACAGTACAGCTATTCATCTATTACTACTGACACCCACCTGTATATATCATGTGTGAGAGGTTGTCACAGCCCCGCCCCCTGTTACTGACATCACTGTAATATAATGACATGTGATCAGACATGAGATCCGCACACCTTATACTACAGTACAGCTATTCATCTATTACTACTGACACCCAGCTGTATATATCATGTCTGAGAGGTTGTCACAGCCCCGCCCCCTGTTACTGATATCACTGTTAATATAATGACATGTGATCAGACATGAGATCTGCACACCTTATACTACAGTACAGCTATTCATCTATTACTACTGACACCCAGCTGTATATATCATGTGTGAGAGGTTGTCACAGCCCCGCCCCCTGTTACTGACATCACTGTATAATATAATGACATGTGATCAGACATGAGATCCGCACACCTTATACTACAGTACAGCTATTCATCTATTACTACTGACACCCAGCTGTATATATCATGTCTTAGAGGTTGTCACAGCCCCGCCTCCTGTTACTGATATCACTGATATAATATAATGACATGTGATCAGACATGAGATCTGCACACCTTATACTACAGTACAGCTATTCATCTATTACTACTGACACCCAGCTGTATATATCATGTGTGAGAGGTTGTCACAGCCCCGCCCCCTGTTACTGACATCACTGTATAATATAATGACATGTGATCAGACATGAGATCCGCACACCTTATACTACAGTACAGCTATTCATCTATTACTACTGACACCCAGCTGTATATATCATGTGTGAGAGGTTGTCACAGCCCCGCCCCCTGTTACTGACATCACTGATATAATGACATGTGATCAGACATGAGATCCGCACACCTTATACTACAGTACAGCTATTCATCTATTACTACTGACACCCAGCTGTATATATCATGTCTGAGAGGTTGTCACAGCCCCGCCCCCTGTTACTGACATCACTGATATAATATAATGACATGTGATCAGACATGAGATCCGCACACCTTATACTACAGTACAGCTATTCATCTATTACTACTGACACCCAGCTGTATATATCATGTGTGAGAGGTTGTCACAGCCCCGCCCCCTGTTACTGACATCACTGTATAATATAGTGACATGTGATCAGACATGAGATCCGCACACCTTATACTACAGTACAGCTATTCATCTATTACTACTGACACCCAGCTGTATATATCATGTGTGAGAGGTTGTCACAGCCCCGCCCCCTGTTACTGACATCACTGTTAATATAGTGACATGTGATCAGACATGAGATCCGCACACCTTATACTACAGTACAGCTATTCATCTATTACTACTGACACCCAGCTGTATATATCATGTGTGAGAGGTTGTCACAGCCCCGCCCCCTGTTACTGACATCACTGATATAATATAATGACATGTGATCAGACATGAGATCCGCACACACCTTATACTACAGTACAGCTATTCATCTATTACTACTGACACCCAGCTGTATATATCATGTGTGAGAGGTTGTCACAGCCCCGCCCCCTGTTACTGACATCACTGATATAATATAATGACATGTGATCAGACATGAGATCCGCACACCTTATACTACAGTACAGCTATTCATCTATTACTACTGACACCCAGCTGTATATATCATGTGTGAGAGGTTGTCACAGCCCCGCCCCCTGTTACTGACATCACTGATATAATATAATGACATGTGATCAGACATGAGATCCGCACACCTTATACTACAGTACAGCTATTCATCTATTACTACTGACACCCAGCTGTATATATCATGTGTGAGAGGTTGTCACAGCCCCGCCCCCTGTTACTGACATCACTGTATAATATAATGACATGTGATCAGACATGAGATCCGCACACCTTATACTACAGCACAGCTTTTCATCTATTACTACTGACACCCAGCTGTATATATCATGTGTGAGAGGTTGTCACAGCCCCGCCCCCTGTTACTGACATCACTGATATAGTGACATGTGATCAGACATGAGATCCGCACACCTTATACTACAGTACAGCTATTCATCTATTACTACTGACACCCAGCTGTATATATCATGTGTGAGAGGTTGTCACAGCCCCGCCCCCTGTTACTGACATCACTGATATAATATAATGACATGTGATCAGACATGAGATCCGCACACCTTATACTACAGTACAGCTATTCATCTATTACTACTGACAACCAGCTGTATATATCATGTGTGAGAGGGTGTCACAGCCCCGCCCCCTGTTACTGACATCACTGATATAATATAATGACATGTGATCAGACATGAGATCCGCACACCTTATACTACAGTACAGCTATTCATCTATTACTACTGACACCCAGCTGTATATATCATGTCTGAGAGGTAGTCACAGCCCCGCCCCCTGTTACTGATATCACTGATATAATATAATGACATGTGATCAGACATGAGATCCGCACACCTTATACTACAGTACAGCTATTCATCTATTACTACTGACACCCAGCTGTATATATCATATGTGAGAGGTTGTCACAGCCCCGCCCCCGACTGACACACGGTATAATGACATGGACCAGACATGTCCGCACACCTTATACTACAGCTCCCAGACCAGCGGGGGGCACAGCCCCGCCCCTGTTACTGACATCACTGATATAATATAATGACATGTGATCAGACATGAGATCCGCACACCTTATACTACAGTACAGCTATTCATCTATTACTACTGACACCCAGCTGTATATATCATGTCTGAGAGGTTGTCACAGCCCCGCCCCCTGTTACTGACATCACTGATATAATGACATGTGATCAGACATGAGATCCGCACCTTATACTACAGTACAGCTATTCATCTATTACTACTGACACCCAGCTGTATATATCATGTGTGAGAGGTTGTCACAGCTCCGCCCCCTGTTACTGACATCACTGATATAATATAATGACATGTGATCAGACATGAGATCCGCACACCTTATACTACAGTACAGCTATTCATCTATTACTACTGACAACCAGCTGTATATATCATGTGTGAGAGGGTGTCACAGCCCCGCCCCCTGTTACTGACATCACTGATATAATATAATGACATGTGATCAGACATGAGATCCGCACACCTTATACTACAGTACAGCTATTCATCTATTACTACTGACAACCAGCTGTATATATCATGTGTGAGAGGTTGTCACAGCCCCTCCCCCTGTTACTGACATCACAGCTTATACTAAGTACAATATTGTAATGTAATTTGCGGTGACATCTGGGAAGCTGTGGCATGTGATGAGTTAATGAGCCGCCCATGTGCCCCCTCCAGTAATGACATCTCCAGGGCCCCCCCTGCAGGCTGTATATAGCTTTGTCCTGTCATGGCTTCCTGCAGTGTTTACACACAGCAGACATGTCTCGGGTGTCCCATTACTTATATATATATATATATATATAGAGTCATGGCCTATACATACTTCTACCTCCATAATATGTCACCCCCTACGTCCGCCGCACTCAGGGTCACCAGTGTTATGTAAACCGCCAGCTCTGATGAATCAATGACTTTCTCATGTGCTGAGGATCGATGTCAATGCGACGACATGGCGGAGAGGAGATGATTATATACTGCTGAGTGACATAGCACGGGGAGGAGCCCTGAATATACTGTCATAATCCCCCTGTATCACACACCATGTATCACTCCCATCATCCCTGACCCCAGGAGCTGACAATCTAATCTCCCTATATCACACACCATGTATCACTCCCATCATCCCTGACCCCAGGAACTGACAATCTAATCTCTCTATATCACACACCATGTATCACTCC
Organism: Leptodactylus fallax; assembly: GCA_947044405.1. Lineage (NCBI taxonomy): Eukaryota > Metazoa > Chordata > Amphibia > Anura > Leptodactylidae > Leptodactylus > Leptodactylus fallax. Next base: position 58,699 of record CAMRHE010001002.1, read on the forward strand.
CATCATCCCTGACCCCAGGAGCTGACAATCTAATCTCCCTATATCACACACCATGTATCACTCCCATCATCCCTGACCCCAGGAGCTGACAATCTAATCTCCCTATATCACACACAGTGTATCACTCCCATCATCCCTGACCCCAGGAGCTGACAATCTAATCTCTCTATATCACACCATGTATCACTCCCATCATCCCTGACCCCAGGAGCTGACAATCTAATCTCTCTATATCACACACCATGTATCACTCCCATCATCCCTGACCCCAGAAACTGACAATCTAATCTCCCTATATCACACACCATGTATCACTCCCATCATCCCTGACCCCAGGAGCTGACAATCTAATCTCTATATCACACACCATGTATCACTCCCATCATCCTGACCCCAGGAGCTGACAATCTAATCTCTATATCACACACCATGTATCACTCCCATCATCCTGACCCCAGGAGCTGACAATCTAATCTCCCTATATCACACACCATGTATCACTCCCATCATCCCTGACCCCAGGAGCTGACAATCTAATCTCCCTATATCACACACCATGTATCACTCCCATCATCCCTGACCCCAGGAGCTGACAATCTAATCTCCCTATATCCCCTCATATCACCCCACATCCCCCCCCCCAGGAACGAAAAAAAAAAAACTACATCACACACACATGTATCACTCCCATCATCCCTGACCCCAGGAGCTGACAATCTAATCTCTCTATATCACACACAATGTATCACCCCCATCATCCCTGACCCCAGGAGCTGACAATCTAATCTCTCTATATCACACACCATGTATCACCCCCATCATCCTGACCCCAGGAGCTGACAATCTAATCTCTCTATATCACACACCATGTATCACCCCCATCATCCTGACCCCAGGAGCTGACAATCTAATCTCTCTATATCACACACCATGTATCACTCCCATCATCCCTGACCCCAGGAGCTGACAATCTAATCTCTCTATATCACACACCATGTATCACTCCCATCATCCCTGACCCCAGGAGCTGACAATCTAATCTCCCTATATCACACACCATGTATCACTCCCATCATCCCTGACCCCAGGAGCTGACAATCTAATCTCCCTATATCACACACCATGTATCACTCCCATCATCCCTGACCCCAGGAGCCGACAATCTAATCTCTCTATATCACACACAATGTATCACTCCCATCATCCCTGACCCCAGGAGCTGACAATCTAATCTCCCTATATCACACACAGTGTATCACCCCCATCATCCCTGACCCCAGGAGCTGACAATCTAATCTCCCTATATCACACACCATGTATCACTCCCATCATCCCTGACCCCAGGAGCTGACAATCTAATCTCTATATCACACACCATGTATCACCCCCATCATCCCTGACCCCAGGAGCTGACAATCTAATCTCTCTATATCACACACAATGTATCACTCCCATCATCCCTGACCCCAGGAGCCGACAATCTAATCTCCCTATATCACACACCATGTATCACTCCCATCATCCCTGACCCAGGAGCTGAGAATCTAATCTCCCTATATCACACACCATGTATCACTCCCATCATCCCTGACCCCAGGAGCCGACAATCTAATCTCCCTATATCACACACAATGTATCACTCCCATCATCCCTGACCCCAGGAGCCGACAATCTAATCTCTATATCACACACCATGTATCACTCCCATCATCCCTGACCCCAGGAGCTGACAATCTAATCTCTATATCACACACCATGTATCACCCCCATCATCCCTGACCCCAGGAGCCGACAATCTAATCCCCCTATATCACACACCATGTATCACTCCCATCATCCCTGACCCCAGGAGCTGACAATCTAATCTCTCTATATCACATACAATGTATCACTCCCATCATCCCTGACCCCAGGAGCTGACAATCTAATCTCCCTATATCACACACCATGTATCACTCCCATCATCCCTGACCCCAGGAGCCGACAATCTAATCTCTCTATATCACACATCATGTATCACTCCCATCATCCCTGACCCCAGGAGCCGACAATCTAATCTCTATATCACACACCATGTATCACTCCCATCATCCCTGACCTCAGGAGCTGACAATCTAATCTCCCTATATCACACACCATGTATCACTCCCATCATCCCTGACCCCAGAAACTGACAATCTAATCTCCCTATATCACACACCATGTATCACTCCCATCATCCCTGACCCCAGGAGCCGACAATCTAATCTCTCTATATCACATACAATGTATCACTCCCATCATCCCTGACCCCAGGAGCTGACAATCTAATCTCCCTATATCACACACCATGTATCACTCCCATCATCCCTGACCCCAGGAGCTGACAATCTAATCTCCCTATATCACACACCATGTATCACTCCCATCATCCCCGACCCCAGGAGCTGACAATCTAATCTCCCTATATCACACACCATGTATCACTCCCATCATCCCTGACCCCAGGAGCCGACAATCTAATCTCTCTATATCACACACAGTGTATCACTCCCATCATCCCTGACCCCAGGAGCTGACAATCTAATCTCTCTATATCACACACCATGTATCACTCCCATCATCCCTGACCCCAGGAGCTGACAATCTAATCTCCCTATATCACACACCATGTATCACTCCCATCATCCCTGACCCCAGGAGCTGACAATCTAATCTCCCTATATCACACACAATGTATCACTCCCATCATCCTGACCCCAGGAGCTGACAATCTAACTCTCTATATCACCACCATGTATCCTCCCCATCATCCCTGACCCCAGGAGCTGACAATCTAATCTCTATATCACACACCATGTATCACTCCCATCATCCTGACCCCAGGAGCTGACAATCTAATCCCTCTATATCACACACCATGTATCACTCCCATCATCCCTGACCCCAGGAGCTGACAATCTAATCTCCCTATATCACACACACCATGTATCACTCCCATCATCCCTGACCCCAGGAGCTGACAATCTAATCTCCCTATATCACACACCATGTATCACTCCCATCATCCCCGACCCCAGGAGCTGACAATCTAATCTCCCTATATCACACACCATGTATCACTCCCATCATCCTGACCCCAGGAGCTGACAATCTAATCTCTCTATATCACACCATGTATCACTCCCATCATCCTGACCCCAGTGCTGTACATGGCTGATATATTTGGCGGGCTCGGGTTTCCTTCCCGCTTTGGTCCTGATCTCGTCTTTCCATCACTGGTAACAGAACCTGCGAGGAGCAATTAAAAATAAGACGTGATCAAGGGGCGGCCGAGTCTAGACCTGACCATATGTCGTGCTGAGGAGAAGTGCTGACCCAAGGAGACGCCCGTAATAGCCCTCATCCTAATATGGTCCATGATAGAGACCCCTGCCCTATAAAACCAGCAGCAGGAGCGGCTCCGCCTCCTCCGCCTCAGTCACATTAACCCCTCATACCTCATCTACCTGCCATCAGGGCCGCTGCTGGCCGCAGAGGACTATGGGCCGCGGGGAATAGTCCGGAGCTGTCCTCCTCCTTCCTCCACCACCAGCATGTTGCTCAGGGTCTATACAGATTGTATATGTTCCTCCCCAAATACCTATATACTTTATGGACAATATATCACAATAAGACAATGTTACTATAAGACAGTCTTCTATGTGTGATACTAAACCTCTATAATACAGTCATAGAGTCGCCAAATAATACCGCCATACGGAGGAACATATAGTATCACCATACTATAACCGAACAAAACGCAGCATACGAAGGCCAGTATTACTAATAATACCAACATACAAGGGGCAAATAATAACACCACACCGTATACACATAATACCACCACATGCTGCCTGAATAATACTGCTATATATGGGGCAAATAATTGCCAGAACATAGTGACTAAACACTACCACTATACAAGGGGCTAATAATACAGTGTCTGAATAATTTTACTCTACTAGGGAGAAATAATACCGCCACACCATGTGCATATACAGTATGACCACCAACTACTGACAGAATAATACCACTACATAAGGGAGAAATAATACCGCCACACCATGTGCATATACAGTATGACCACCAACTACTGACAGAATAATACCACTATATAAGGGAGAAATAATACCGCCACACCATGTCCATATACAGTATGACCACCACCTACTGACAGAATAATACCACTATATAAGGGAGAAATAATACCGCCACACCATGTGCATATACAGTATGACCACCAACTACTGACAGAATAATACCACTATATAAGGGAGAAATAATACCGCCACACCATATCCATATACAGTATGACCACCACCTACTGACAGAATAATACCACTATATAAGGGAGAAATAATACCGCCACACCATGTCCATATACAGTATGACCACCACCTACTGACAGAATAATACCACTATATAAGGGAGAAATAATACCGCCACACCATGTCCATATATAGTATGACACCACCTACCGACAGAATAATACCACTATATAAGGGAGAAATAATACCGCCACACCATGTCCATATACAGTATGACCACCACCTACTGATTGAATAATATCACTATATAAGGAAAATAATACCAGCACACCATGTCCACATACAGTATGACCACCAACTACTTACAGAATAATACCACTATATAAGGGAGAAATAATACCGCCACACCATGTGCATATACAGTATGACACCATCTACCGACAGAATAATACCACTATATAAGGGAGAAATAATACCACCACACCATGTCCACATACAGTATGACCACCAACTACTGACAGAATAATATCACTATATAAGGGAGAAATAATACCGCCACACCATGTCCATATACAGTATGACCACCACCTACTGATTGAATAATACCACTATATAAGGAAAAATAATACCGCCACACCATGTGCATATACAGTATGACACCATCTACCGACAGAATAATACCACTATATAAGGGAGAAATAATACCACCACACCATGTCCATGACCACCATGACATACAATATGACCACCACCTACTGACAGAATAATACCACTATATAAGGGAGAAATAATACCGCCACACCATGTCCACATACAGTATGACCACCAACTACTGACAGAATAATACCACTATATAAGGGAGAAATAATACCGCCACACCATGACCACATACAATATGGCCACCACCTACTGACTGAATAATACCACTATATAAGGGAGAAATAATACCGCCACACCATGTCCATATATAGTATGACACCACCTACCGACAGAATAATACCACTATATAAGGGAGAAATAATACCGCCACACCATGTCCATATACAGTATGACACCATCTACTGATTGAATAATACCACTATATAAGGGAGAAATGATACCGCCACACCATGACCACATACAGTATGACCACCACCTAATGATTGACTAATACCACTATATAAGGCAGAAATAATACCGCCACACCATGACCACATACAGTATGACCACCAACTACGGACTGAATAATACCATTATATAAGGGAGAAATAATACCGCCACACCATGACCACATACAGTATGACCACCACCTAATGATTGACTAATACCACTATATAAGGCAGAAATAATACCGCCACACCATGACCACATACAGTATGACCACCAACTACGGACTGAATAATACCACTATATAAGGGAAAAATAATACCGCCACACTATGACCACATACAGTATGACAACCACCTACTGATTGAATAATACCACTATATATGGGAGAAATAATACCGCCACACCATGACCACATACAGTATGACCACCACCTAATGATTGACTAATACCACTATATAAGGCAGAAATAATACCGCCACACCATGACCACATACAGTATGACCACCAACTACGGACTGAATAATACCACTATATAAGGGAAAAATAATACCGCCACACTATGACCACATACAGTATGACAACCACCTACTGATTGAATAATACCACTATATATGGGAGAAATAATACCGCCACACCATGACCACATACAGTATGACCACCACCTAATGATTGACTAATACCACTATATAAGGCAGAAATAATACCGCCACACCATGACCACATACAATATGACCACCACCTACTGACTGAATAATACCACTATATAAGGGAGAAATAATACCGCCACACCATGTCCATATACAGTATGACCACCACCTACTGACTGAATAATACCACTATATAAGGGAGAAATAATACCGCCACACCATGTCCATATATAGTATGACACCACCTACCGACAGAATAATACCACTATATAAGGGAGAAATAATACCGCCACACCATGTCCATATACAGTATGACACATCTACTGATTGAATAATACCACTATATAAGGGAGAAATAATACCGCCACACCATGACCACATACAGTATGACCACCACCTAATGATTGACTAATACCACTATTTAAGGCAGAAATAATACCACCACACCATGACCACAAACAGTATGACCACCAACTACGGACTGAATAATACCACTATATAAGGGATAAATAATACCGCCACACCATGACCACATACAGTATGACCACCACCTAATGATTGACTAATATCACTATATAAGGGAAAAATAATACCGCCACACTATGACCACATACAGTATGACAACCACCTACTGATTGAATAATACCACTATATAAGGGAGAAATAATACCGCCACACCATGACCACATACAGTATGACCACCAACAACGGACTGAATAATACCACTACAGGTAATGTCTTCTCTGATTGTAGAAGTTTTCTTTCCTGTTCTCCATGCGGCCCAGACCGCCATGACAACTTCCAACCACTGCAGTAAAACAACAATGCTTGGAAAGGGACCTGGGCAGATGTCTGCCACCCCGTGCAACAGGAATTGTTACACCACTGACTCATGAGCACCATCAATCTCTACACTAATGGAATAGTAGTATTATATAGACATTGTGCAACACTTGTATTAGGTTACATCATGTAACATTATTGTTATTATTTCAACACAGTATGACGGTATTATTTGCTCTCTTATGTTGATATTATATATGGTAGTATCGTATAAGGTGGTATTATTTGCGTATTATGTGGCTGTATCATATATGGCAGTTTTATATATGTAGTACTATTTGCTCACTATGTGACTGTGTCACAGTATTATATATGTAGTATTATTTGCTCACTATGTGACTGTGTCGCAGTATTATATATGTAGTACTATTTGCTCACTATGTGGCTGTGTCGCAGTATTATATATGTAGTATTATTTGCTCACTATGTGGCTGTGTCACAGTATTATATATGTAGTACTATTTGCTCACTATGTGACTGTGTCGCAGTATTATATATGTAGTATTATTTGCTCACTATGTGGCTGTGTCACAGTATTATATATGTAGTATTATTTGCTCACTATGTGACTATGTGTCACAGTATTATATATGTAGTATTATTTGCTCACTATGTGACTGTGTCACAGTATTATATATGTAGTATTATTTGCTCACTATGTGGCTGTGTCACAGTATTATATATGTAGTATTATTTGCTCACTATGTGACTGTGTCGCAGTATTATATATGTAGTATTATTTGCTCACTATGTGACTGTGTCACAGTATTATATATGTAGTATTATTTGCTCACTATGTGACTGTGTCGCAGTATTATATATGTAGTATTATTTGCTCACTATGTGGCTGTGTCACAGTATTATATATGTAGTATTATTTGCTCACTATGTGGCTGTGTCACAGTATTATATATGTAGTATTATTTGCTCACTATGTGACTGTGTTACAGTATTATATATGTAGTATTATTTGCTCACTATGTGACTGTGTCGCAGTATTATATATGTAGTATTATTTGCTCACTATGTGACTGTGTCGCAGTATTATATATGTAGTATTATTTGCTCACTATGTGGCTGTATCACAGTATTATATATGTAGTACTATTTGCTCACTATGTGACTGTGTCGCAGTATTATATATGTAGTATTATTTGCTCACTATGTGACTGTGTTGCAGTATTATATATGTAGTATTATTTGCTCACTATGTGGCTGTGTCACAGTATTATATATGTAGTATTATTTGCTCACTATGTGGCTGTGTCACAGTATTATATATGTAGTATTATTTGCTCACTATGTGACTGTGTTACAGTATTATATATGTAGTATTATTTGCTCACTATGTGACTGTGTCGCAGTATTATATATGTAGTATTATTTGCTCACTATGTGACTGTGTCGCAGTATTATATATGTAGTATTATTTGCTCACTATGTGGCTGTGTCGCAGTATTATATATGTAGTACTATTTGCTCACTATGTGACTGTGTCGCAGTATTATATATGTAGTATTATTTGCTCACTATGTGACTGTGTCACAGTATTATATATGTAGTATTATTTGCTCACTATGTGACTGTGTCGCAGTATTATATATGTAGTATTATTTGCTCACTATGTGGCTGTGTCGCAGTATTATATATGTAGTATTATTTGCTCACTATGTGGCTGTGTCACAGTATTATATATGTAGTATTATTTGCTCACTATGTGGCTGTGTCACAGTATTATATATGTAGTATTATTTGCTCACTATGTGACTGTGTCACAGTATTATATATGTAGTACTATTTGCTCACTATGTGACTGTGTTGCAGTATTATATATGTAGTATTATTTGCTCACTATGTGACTGTGTCACAGTGTCGCAGTATTATATATGTAGTACTATTTGCTCACTATGTGACTGTGTCGCAGTATTATATATGTAGTATTATTTGTTCACTATGTGACTATGTGTCACAGTATTATATATGTAGTATTATTTGCTCAGTATGTGGCTGTGTCGCAGTATTATATATGTAGTATTATTTGCTCACTATGCGACTATGTGTCACAGTATTATATATGTAGTATTATTTGCTCTCTATGTGACTATGTGTCACAGTATTATATATGTAGTACTATTTGCTCACTATGTGGCTGTGTCGTAGTATTATATATGTAGTACTATTTGCTCACTATGTGACTATGTGTCACAGTATTATATATGTAGTATTATTTGCTCTCTATGTGACTATGTGTCACAGTATTATATATGTAGTATTATTTGCTCACTATGTGGCTGTGTCACAGTATTATATATGTAGTATTATTTGCTCACTATGTGACTGTGTCACAGTATTATATATGTAGTATTATTTGCTCACTATGTGGCTGTGTCGCAGTATTATATATGTAGTATTATTTGCTCACTATGTGGCTGTGTCGCAGTATTATATATGTAGTATTATTTGCTCACTATGTGACTATGTGTCACAGTATTATATATGTAGTATTATTTGCTCACTATGTGACTGTGTCACAGTATTATATATGTAGTATTATTTGCTCACTATGTGGCTGTGTCACAGTATTATATATGTAGTATTATTTGCTCACTATGTGGCTGTGTCACAGTATTATATATGTAGTATTATTTGCTCACTATGTGACTGTGTCGCAGTATTATATATGTAGTATTATTTGCTCACTATGTGACTATGTGTCACAGTATTATATATGTAGTACTATTTGCTCACTATGTGGCTGTGTCGCAGTATTATATATGTAGTACTATTTGCTCACTATGTGACTGTGTCACAGTATTATATATGTAGTATTATTTGCTCACTATGTGACTGTGTCGCAGTATTATATATGTAGTATTATTTGCTCACTATGTGGCTGTGTCGCAGTATTATATATGTAGTACTATTTGCTCACTATGTGGCTGTGTCACAGTATTATATATGTAGTATTATTTGCTCACTATGTGGCTGTGTCGCAGTATTATATATGTAGTACTATTTGCTCACTATGTGGCTGTGTCACAGTATTATATATGTAGTATTATTTGCTCACTATGTGGCTGTGTCGCAGTATTATATATGTAGTATTATTTGCTCACTATGTGACTGTGTCACAGTATTATATATGTAGTATTATTTGCTCACTATGTGACTGTGTCGCAGTATTATATATGTAGTATTATTTGCTCACTATGTGGCTGTATCACAGTATTATATATGTAGTACTATTTGCTCACTATGTGACTGTGTCGCAGTATTATATATGTAGTATTATTTGCTCACTATGTGACTGTGTTGCAGTATTATATATGTAGTATTATTTGCTCACTATGTGGCTGTGTCACAGTATTATATATGTAGTATTATTTGCTCACTATGTGACTGTGTCGCAGTATTATATATGTAGTACTATTTGCTCACTATGTGGCTGTGTCACAGTATTATATATGTAGTATTATTTGCTCACTTTGTGGCTGTGTCGCAGTATTATATATGTAGTATTATTTGCTCACTATGTGGCTGTGTCGCAGTATTATATATGTAGTATTATTTGCTCACTATGTGGCTGTGTCACAGTATTATATATGTAGTATTATTTGCTCACTATGTGGCTGTGTCGCAGTATTATATATGTAGTATTATTTGCTCACTATGTGACTGTGTTACAGTATTATATATGTAGTATTATTTGCTCACTATGTGACTGTGTCGCAGTATTATATATGTAGTATTATTTGCTCACTATGTGACTGTGTTGCAGTATTATATATGTAGTATTATTTGCTCACTATGTGACTGTATCACAGTATTATATATGTAGTACTATTTGCTCACTATGTGACTGTGTCGCAGTATTATATATGTAGTATTATTTGCTCACTATGTGACTGTGTTGCAGTATTATATATGTAGTATTATTTGCTCACTATGTGGCTGTGTTACAGTATTATATATGTAGTATTATTTGCTCACTATGTGACTATGTGTCACAGTATTATATATGTAGTACTATTTGCTCACTATGTGGCTGTGTCACAGTATTATATATGTAGTATTATTTGCTCACTATGTGACTGTGTCACAGTATTATATATGTAGTATTATTTGCTCACTTATGTGGCTGTGTCTGTGTCGCAGTATTATATATGTAGTATTATTTGCTCACTATGTGACTGTGTCGCAGTATTATATATGTAGTATTATTTGCTCACTATGTGGCTGTGTCGCAGTATTATATATGTAGTATTATTTGCTCACTATGTGGCTGTGTCGCAGTATTATATATGTAGTATTATTTGCTCACTATGTGGCTGTGTCGCAGTATTATATATGTAGTATTATTTGCTCACTATGTGACTGTGTCGCAGTATTATATATGTAGTATTATTTGCTCACTATGTGACTGTATCACAGTATTATATATGTAGTACTATTTGCTCACTATGTGACTGTGTCGCAGTATTATATATGTAGTATTATTTGCTCACTATGTGACTGTGTTGCAGTATTATATATGTAGTATTATTTGCTCACTATGTGGCTGTGTTACAGTATTATATATGTAGTATTATTTGCTCACTATGTGACTGTGTCGCAGTATTATATATGTAGTACTATTTGCTCACTATGTGGCTGTGTCGCAGTATTATATATGTAGTATTATTTGCTCACTATGTGACTATGTGTCACAGTATTATATATGTAGTACTATTTGCTCACTATGTGGCTGTGTCGCAGTATTATATATCTAGTACTATTTGCTCACTATGTGGCTGTGTCGCAGTATTATATATGTAGTATTATTTGCTCACTATGTGACTGTGTCGCAGTATTATATATGTAGTACTATTTGCTCACTATGTGGCTGTGTCGCAGTATTATATATGTAGTATTATTTGCTCACTTTGTGGCTGTGTCGCAGTATTATATATGTAGTATTATTTGCTCACTATGTGGCTGTGTCGCAGTATTATATATGTAGTATTATTTGCTCACTTTGTGGCTGTGTCGCAGTATTATATATGTAGTATTATTTGCTCACTATGTGGCTGTGTCGCAGTATTATATATGTAGTATTATTTGCTCACTATGTGACTGTGTCGCAGTATTATATATGTAGTATTATTTGCTCACTATGTGGCTGTGTCACAGTATTATATATGTAGTACTATTTGCTCACTATGTGGCTGTGTCACAGTATTATATGTAGTATTATTTGCTCACTTTGTGGCTGTGTCGCAGTATTATATATGTAGTATTATTTGCTCACTATGTGGCTGTGTCGCAGTATTATATATGTAGTATTATTTGCTCACTATGTGGCTGTGTCACAGTATTATATATGTAGTATTATTTGTTCACTATGTGGCTGTGTCGCAGTATTATATATGTAGTATTATTTGCTCACTATGTGACTGTGTCGCAGTATTATATATGTAGTATTATTTGTTCACTATGTGACTGTGTTACAGTATTATATATGTAGTATTATTTGCTCACTATGTGACTATGTGTCACAGTATTATATATGTAGTATTATTTGCTCACTATGTGGCTGTGTCACAGTATTATATATGTAGTATTATTTGCTCACTATGTGACTGTGTTACAGTATTATATATGTAGTATTATTTGCTCACTTTGTGGCTGTGTCGCAGTATTATATATGTAGTATTATTTGCTCACTATGTGGCTGTGTCGCAGTATTATATATGTAGTATTATTTGCTCACTATGTGACTGTGTCGCAGTATTATATATGTAGTATTATTTGCTCACTATGTGGCTGTGTCACAGTATTATATATGTAGTACTATTTGCTCACTATGTGGCTGTGTCACAGTATTATATGTAGTATTATTTGCTCACTTTGTGGCTGTGTCGCAGTATTATATATGTAGTATTATTTGCTCACTATGTGGCTGTGTCGCAGTATTATATATGTAGTATTATTTGCTCACTATGTGGCTGTGTCACAGTATTATATATGTAGTATTATTTGTTCACTATGTGGCTGTGTCGCAGTATTATATATGTAGTATTATTTGCTCACTATGTGACTGTGTCGCAGTATTATATATGTAGTATTATTTGTTCACTATGTGACTGTGTTACAGTATTATATATGTAGTATTATTTGCTCACTATGTGACTATGTGTCACAGTATTATATATGTAGTATTATTTGCTCACTATGTGGCTGTGTCACAGTATTATATATGTAGTATTATTTGCTCACTATGTGACTGTGTTACAGTATTATATATGTAGTATTATTTGCTCACTATGTGACTATGTGTCACAGTATTATATATGTAGTATTATTTGCTCACTATGTGGCTGTATTATTTGAGTAATGTATGACAGTTATACTGCACATACATTGTCCTGCTATACTGCATATATATATATATATCATACTGCTATATTGCAGGCATACATCATACTGCTATACTGCACATATTTATGGCACCGCTATATGATACACCCCATATATGTACACACAGTTTCCTGGTGTAGAGGGAAGATATTGTGGCACAAATTTGGCACAAGACCCTTTCTTATACCAAACGGGTGCGCCTCTATCTCGATCTGCGTCTCATAATAATAATAATAATAATAATAATAATAATAATAATAGTCCTTTAATAGTCCCACAATGGGGAAATTCAGTGTGTTACAGCAGCAAAGATAAGATAAGCAGATACAAATACAAATACAACATGTACAGGAATGTTCCAAGGTGAGAGGCATTACATTAATAGCAGACAGACAGATAGAATGTAGCAGGGGGGGGGGGGGATATAACAGGCAGAGAGATATTTCAGTTCTCTGTGTGTAATGATCTCCGCTTAGGTCGGTGTTGGTTGTACAGCCTAACCGCGGTGGGGAGGAAAGACTTCCGATAGCGCTCCTTCTCACACCTAGGGTGGAGCAGTCGGTCACTGACAGTACTGCTCAGCGCGATCACAGTCTCATGCATGGGATGGGACTTCTTCTTCTGCATGGAGCTCACCACGGACAGTATCCTTCTGTCACCCCCCACCTGCACTGGGTCCAGTGGGCTCCCCAGGACAGAGCTGGCCCTCATCCGCCATATTGTGCGAGTGAGGGCGGGCCGGGGCGGGGACGCCTCAGAGCAATATATTTATGATTATAAGTTGCACCACTTTTTCTGGCCGCAGTTATCATGGCAATCTCTGGCCGGTCCTAACCTAGGTGTGATCTCCATCAGTCTCTCACTCCCTGCGCCATTTATTGAGACCGGTGTATGATATGTCAGTCTTAATAAATCTGCGCCATTGCGCTATGTCTGGTGCTGCTTCTGGCTCCTTCTCTAGCCCCTGTGGTCCTTGCACCGGGTCCCGGTATCTACTGGAGGGTAAATGGCTGCTGGAGGTGCAGACAGTTATCACCTTACTGACAGATTCGATTGTGGGGCAACATCTACGTCCCATCTTGTACGGGGGTAAGTGGGGTCCAACAACCAGTGTGACCCAATAACATTAGTCAGCGACTATGACAGCATTGGGGTCCGGTGGCTGATGAGGACCCCAGGTCTATCAGTTGTATATAGAGGTAATGTTGACGTCCCGCCATATATCGGCATGTAACGCCAGGCTCCGGCAGGAGGGTGACGATGATTGATGGCCGCTTCCAGGTCGTGACCCGAGCACTGGCACATGGGGATAAGGTGGCCTTATAATGAATGGGATCTCCTGGACTAGAGCCAGATGTGAGGACAGCTCGGACTATTAACCCTCCACGGACCCCCACCAGAGGGTGTATCGCTATAGAGGGGCAAGATTCCAGGCTGCTATATCTGCCATTCAGGAATATGGAAAAGTTGGGTCCTAACGATTCTGGGTACATCACCCTCCTCCCATCCACAAAACTAACTAAACAGTTTGCTTCATTTTTTTGGTAACAATATTAGGTTACATTGTGTCATCTTCTCTAGTCACATCCAAAGCTGCTTCCAAAATTCTGACAGAGATTGAGCTCCAGTGTGACTGTGCAGAGCTCTCACTGCAGCTTTAGATGTGACTGGAGATACATTTAGGGGGCAGGGGTGTTATTATAGGACTCCCCCGTGAAGCCAAAACTATATGAATGGTTATAGTGACCATCCGATTCACCCAGCTTTCCCATAGTAGCCACATTTACAATGCAGGAGCCTGGGAAAGCTGAATAGGAGCTGTAATGGCAGGCGTATACACCCAGCTTTCCTATGCTCTTGGATGAAAATTCTGCCAGGTCATATTGCAAAACAGATGTTATGGTCAGATGCAGGAATCTGGGAAAGCTGGGTGTCACCTCCTTTTTCAGAACAGAGACAGCAGTGAACAGAAGCCCCCGAGAAATGAAGATGACTCAAGGGTTAATATTCATGGCGCATTTAACCCCGGTGTTGCTGGGACATCTGGTAAAGTCATTGGTCTGCGGCCTCTGGACCTGTGAAGAGATCGGGTGCTCGGAGAATTTCTTCAGAGTGTCGGATTATATCTCTGGGACTGCGGCCAAACCAAAGGGAGCACGTCTCACCTGTCACCCCGGAGATGGAAAGGGGCTGCAAACAGGGGCGAAGCAGATGTCACCCCAATTATAAAGTCATTAGTTCATGATGGCGGCGCCTACAGCAACATCTGCCAGGAGTCTGTAAGGGACTGATAGGGAATATAGATTGTGAGCACTATATGGGACAGTGTATGTACAGCGCTACGGAATATGATGGCACTATATAAGTAAGAGAAAGAAATAAATAATGATGGCAGAAATCAGAGAGATCTAAACCATCGGCAAGGAGAACCGGCTACCCAAACTATAAGAAAAGCTGTCATCTGACTGATAAGGACAAATATGGCCGCCATGACGATGTACCCAGCTTTCCCAGAGTACTTCACAATGAGAAAAATCCCTGCTTAGGCTCTGGTACATCCCTCAGCTCTGTGCCCTCCTCCTCCTTCTCATCATCTTCTTGCTCTTCATTATCATCCTCCTCCTCCTCCTCATCCTCATTCTTCTCATCCTCCTTCTTAACATCCTCCTTCTTATCATCCTCCTTATCATCCTCCTTGTCATCCTCCTTCTTATCGTCCTCCTTTTCATCCTCCTCCTTTTCATCCTCCACCTTCTTATCATCATCCTCCTCCTCATCCTCCTCCTTCTCATCCTCCTCCTCCTTCTCATCCTCCTCCTCCTCATCATCCTACTCCTTCTCATCCTCCTCCTTCTCATCCTCCTCCTTCTAACCCTCCTGCTCTTCCTAATCTTCCATCCTATCATCATCTTCCTCTTTCTCCTGATCCTCCTCCTCCTCCTCCTCTTCATCCTTCTCTTCCTCCTCATCCTCCTCTTTCTCATCCTCCTCCTTCTCATCCTTCTCCTCCTCATCCTCCTCCTCCTCATCCTCCTCCTTCTCATCCTCCTCCTTCTCACCATCCTTCTTCTCACCTTCCTGCTCCTCCTAATCCTCCTCCCTATCATCATCTTCCTCTTTCTCCTGATCCTCATCCTCCTTACGCTAAGTTCACACTAGCGTCGCCTCTCTGTTGTTCCGTTCCATAGGAGGATTAGAGCAATGGACAGAGGGGTCGCTGTAATAGCGGGTACACACACAGCCCGGTGGACTTATTGACTATAAATGGGTCTCTCATACGTCCATCATTTTAAAACTGAAATCTGTGGAGGAAAAAGTCTAACATGTAGGACATATCATCTGCCAAATTCAGGCGAACATTATGACGAAGTCTTCAATGGAGACTCCAACACAGATGTGAACTAAGACTTATTATGTTCATCTTCCTCCTCATCACCATCCTCCTCTTACTCCTGCTCCTCATCCACCTCAGTTTCCTCTTCCTCATCCCCTTCTCCCCCTCCACCTCTTGTGGTCTGGGGTCGCTCTCCGGCCCCCCCCTGCTGTAAGGCTGGGGTAGTTGTGTCTGCTGTGAGGTGCTGAGTGAGAACCTGATATGTAGCTGACACTGTGAGGTCATGGGGTCGGGGTCGGCCGTTCTCACCGGATCAGGTTCATCCTCTCAAACATGAAGAGCAGAATTCTGATCCTGTAATGAGAGAGTTTGCTGGTGTCAGGACCCCCGGAGTGCCCGTCCACCTCCCTCATCTAAGGAGACATCGGTGGAAGACACTGATGGACCAGATTAGGTTACATTACTATAGACCTGTGGTCTGCAACTACTATTCTACTATTACTAGAGAAGTGTGCACTATTACTAGAGAGGAGTGCACTATTACTACAGAGGTGTGCACTATTACTAGAGAGGTGTGCACTATTACTAGAGAGGTGTGCACTATTACTAGAGAAGTGTTCACTATTACTAGAGAAGTGTGCACTATTACTAGAGAGGTGTGCACTATTATTACTACAGAGGTGTGCACTATTACTAGAGAGGTGTGCACTATTACTAGAGAGGTGTGCACTATTACTAGAGAAGTGTTCACTATTACTAGAGAAGTGTGCACTATTACTAGAGAGGTGTGCACTATTACTAGAGAGGTGTACACTATTACTAGAGAGGTGTGCACTATTACTAGAGAAGTGTTCACTATTACTAGAGAAGTGTGCACTATTACTAGAGAGGTGTACACTATTACTACAGAGGTGTGCACTATTACTAGAGAGGTGTGCACTATTACTAGAGAAGTGTGCACTATTACTAGAGAGGTGTGCACTATTATTAGAGAAGTGTGCACTATTACTAGAGAAGTGTTCACTATTACTAGAGAAGTGTGCATTATTACTAGAAAAGTGTGCACTATTACTAGAGAGGTGTGCACTATTACTAGAGAGGTGTGCACTATTACTAGAGAAGTGTTCACTATTACTAGAGAAGTGTGCACTATTACTAGAGAAGTGTGCACTATTACTAGAGAGGTGTGCACTATTACTAGAGAAGTGTTCACTATTACTAGAGAAGTGTGCACTATTACTAGAGAAGTGTGCACTATTACTAGAGAAGTGTGCACTATTACTAGAGAGGTGTGCACTATTACTAGAGAGGTGTACACTATTACTAGAGAGGTGTGCACTATTACTAGAGAGGTGTGCACTATTACTAGAGAAGTGTGCACTATTACTAGAGATGTGCACTATTACTAGAGAGGTGTGCACTATTACTAGAGAAGTGTGCACTATTACTAGAGAGGTGTGCACTATTACTAGAGAGGTGTGCACTATTACTAGAGAAGTGTGCACTATTACTAGAGAGGTGTGCACTATTACTAGAGAAGTGTGCACTATTACTAGAGAAGTGTGCACTATTACTAGAGAGGTGTGCACTATTACTAGAGAAGTGTGCACTATTACTAGAGAGGTGTGCACTATTACTAGAGAGGTGTGCACTATTACTAGAGAAGTGTGCACTACTACTAGAGAGGTGTGCACTATTACTAGAGAGGTGTGCACTATTACTAGAGAAGTGTGCACTATTACTAGAGAGGTGTGCACTATTACTAGAGAAGTGTGCACTATTACTAGAGAAGTGTGCACTATTACTAGAGAGGTGTGCACTATTACTAGAGAAGTGTGCACTATTACTAGAGAAGTGTTCATTATTACTTAAGACCGTAGCCCAGAATAAGCACAAACTGTACCAGACCAGACCTAAAACAATATACAGACCCCAGACCAGACCTAAAACAATATACAGACCCCAGACCAGACCTAAAACAATATACAGACCCTAGACCAGACCTAAAACAATATATAGACCCCAGACCAGACCTAAAACAATATACAGACCCTAGACCAGACCTAAAACAATATATAGACCCCAGACCAGACCTAAAACAATATACAGACCCCAGACCAGACTAGAAGTACCAACCCTTCTAAATACAGACTCCAGACCGGAACCACACGACATACAGAGTCCAGACCAAAGCAACTAAATAAACACAGATTCCAGACTCTACCTCCTAAATATATGCAGACCCCAGACCAAACCCATAAATAAATATAGAACAAATACTAAATCTGCAGACCAAACTAAATAAAACCCTAAACAAATAGAAACCCCCCAGACCTCACCTCATAAGTAAATACAGATTCCAGGCTAAACCCCTTAATGCATTGACTCCAGACCAAACCTCCTGAATAAATGCAGACCCCACAGGCTGAAGGTCAGTGTCAGGCAGATGGAGAGCCAGGACTTAAACAAGCCAATCAGGATGGACGGGCAGCTCAGATTCAGAAGTCAAGGACAACCAGAGGTGATGCATGGGAAGAAGAGCTCACACATGGGAAGAGGAGGTCATACATGGGAGGAGGAGGTCATACATGGGAAGAGGAGGTCATACATGGGATGAGGAGGTCATACATGGGAGGAGGTGATACATGGGAAGAGGAGGTCAAACATGGGAAGAGGAGCTCATACATGGGAAGAGGAGGTCATACATGGGAGGAGGAGGTCATACATGGGAAGAGGAGGTCATACATGGGATGAGGAGGTCATACATGGGAGGAAGAGGTGATACATGGGAAGAGGAGGTCAAACATGGGAAGAGGAGCTCATACATGGGAAGAGGAGCTCATACATGGGAAGAGGAGGTCATACATGGGAGGTCATACATGGGAGGAGGAGGTCATACATGGAAAGAGGAGCTCATACATGGGAGGTCATACATGGGAGAACATACATGGGAAGAGGAGGTCATACATGGGAGGAGGAGGTGATACATGGGAAGAGGAGCTCATACATGGAAAGAGGAGCTCATACATGGGAGGAGGAGGTTATACATGGGAGGAGGAGGTCATACATGGGAGGAGAAGCTCATACATGGGAGGAGGAGGTCATACATGGGAGGAGGAGGTCATACATGGGAGGAGGAGGTCATACATGGGAAGAGGAGGTCACACATGGGAAGAGGAGGTCATACATGGGAGGAGGAGCTCATACATGGGAAGAGGAGGTCACACATGGGAAGAGGAGCTCATACATGGGAGGTCATACATGGGAGGAGGAGGTCATACATGGGAGGAGGAGGTCATGCATGGGAAGAGGAGCTCATACATGGGAGGTCATACATGGGAGGAGGAGGTCATGCATGGGAAGAGGAGCTCATACATGGGAGGAGGAGGTCATACATGGGAGGAGGAGGTCATACATGGGAGGAGGACCTCATACATGGGAGGAGGAGCTCATACATGGGAGGAGGAGGTCATACATGGGAGGAGGAGGTCATACATGGGAGGAGGAGGTCATACATGGGAAGAGGAGGTCACACATGGGAAGAGGAGGTCATACATGGGAGGAGGAGCTCATACATGGGAAGAGGAGGTCACACATGGGAAGAGGAGCTCATACATGGGAGGTCATACATGGGAGGAGGAGGTCACACATGGGAAGAGGAGGTCATACATGGGATGAGGAGGTCATACATGGGAGGAGGAGGTGATACATGGGAAGAGGAGGTCAAACATGGGAAGAGGAGCTCATACATGGGAAGAGGAGGTCATACATGGGAGGAGGAGGTCATACATGGGAGGAGGAGGTCATACATGGGAAGAGGAGGTCATACATGGGATGAGGAGGTCATACATGGGAGGAGGAGGTGATACATGGGAAGAGGAGGTCAAACATGGGAAGAGGAGCTCATACATGGGAAGAGGAGCTCATACATGGAAAGAGGAGGTCATACATGGGAGGTCATACATGGGAGGAGGAGGTCATACACGGGAAGAGGAGCTCATACATGGGAGGTCATACATGGGAGAACATACATGGGAAGAGGAGGTCATACATGGGAGGAGGAGGTGATACATGGGAAGAGGAGCTCATACATGGAAAGAGGAGCTCATACATGGGAGGAGGAGGTTATACATGGGAGGAGGAGGTCATACATGGGAGGAGAAGCTCATACATGGGAGGAGGAGGTCATACATGGGAGGAGGAGCTCATACATGGGAAGAGGAGGCCACACATGGGAAGAGGAGGTCATACATGGGAGGAGGAGCTCATACATGGGAAGAGGAGGTCACACATGGGAAGAGGAGCTCATACATGGGAGGTCATACATGGGAGGAGGAGGTCATACATGGGAGGAGGAGGTCATGCATGGGAATAGGAGCTCATACATGGGAGGTCATACATGGGAGGAGGAGGTCATGCATGGGAAGAGGAGCTCATACATGGGAGGAGGAGGAGGTCATACATGGGAGGAGGAGCTCATACATGGGAGGAGGAGGTCATACATGGGAGGAGGAGGTCATACATGGGAGGAGGAGGTCATACATGGGAAGAGGAGGTCACACATGGGAAGAGGAGGTCATACATGGGAGGAGGAGCTCATACATGGGAAGAGGAGGTCACACATGGGATGAGGAGGTCATACATGGGAGGAGGAGGTGATACATGGGAAGAGGAGGTCAAACATGGGAGGTCACACATGGGAGGAGGAGGTCATACATGGGAGGTCATACATGGGAGGAGGAGGTCATACATGGGAAGAGGAGCTCATACATGGGAGGTCATACATGGGAGAACATACATGGGAAGAGGAGGTCATACATGGGAGGAGGAGGTGATACATGGGAAGAGGAGCTCATACATGGAAAGAGGAGCTCATACATGGGAGGAGGAGGTTATACATGGAAGGAGGAGGTCATACATGGGAGGAGAAGCTCATACATGGGAGGAGGAGGTCATACATGGGAGGAGGAGGTCATACATGGGAGGAGGAGGTCATACATGGGAAGAGGAGGTCACACATGGGAAGAGGAGGTCATACATGGGAGGAGGAGCTCATACATGGGAAGAGGAGGTCACACATGGGAAGAGGAGCTCATACATGGGAGGTCATACATGGGAGGAGGAGGTCATACATGGGAGGAGGAGGTCATGCATGGGAAGAGGAGCTCATACATGGGAGGTCATACATGGGAGGAGGAGGTCATGCATGGGAAGAGGAGCTCATACATGGGAGGAGGAGGTCATACATGGGAGGAGGAGCTCATACATGGGAGGAGGAGGTCATACATGGGAGGAGGAGGTCATACATGGGAGGAGGAGGTCATACATGGGAAGAGGAGGTCACACATGGGAAGAGGAGGTCATACATGGGAGGAGGAGCTCATACATGGGAAGAGAAGGTCACACATGGGAAGAGGAGCTCATACATGGGAGGTCATACATGGGAGGAGGAGGTCATGCATGGGAAGAGGAGCTCATACATGGGAGGTCATACATGGGAGGAGGAGGTCATACATGGGATGAGGAGGTCATACATGGGAGGAGGAGGTCATACATGGGAGGAGGAGCTCATACATGGGAGGATGAGGTTATACATGGGAGGAGGAGCTCATACATGGGAGGAGGAGGTCATACATGGGATGAGGAGGTCATACATGGGAAGAGGAGCTCATACATGGGAAGAGGAGCTCATACATGGGAGGTCATACATGGGAGGAGGAGGTCACACATGGGAGGAGGAGGTCATACATGGTAGGAGGATCTCATAAATGGGAGGATGAGGTCATACATGGGAGGAGGAGCTCATACATGGGAGGATGAGGTCATACATGGGAGGAGGAGCTCATACATGGGAGGAGGAGGTCATACATGGGAGGAGGAGCTCATACATGGGAAGAGGAGGTCATACATGGGAGGAGGAGGTCATACATGGGAGGAGGAGGTCATGCATGGGAAGAGGAGCTCATACATGGGAGGTCATACATGGGAGGAGGAGGTCATGCATGGGAAGAGGAGCTCATACATGGGAGGAGGAGGTCATACATGGGAGGAGGAGGTCATACATGGGAGGAGGAGCTCATACATGGGAGGAGGAGCTCATACATGGGAGGAGGAGGTCATACATGGGAGGAGGAGGTCATACATGGGAGGAGGAGGTCATACATGGGAAGAGGAGGTCACACATGGGAAGAGGAGGTCATACATGGTAGGAGGAGCTCATACATGGGAAGAGGAGGTCACACATGGGAAGAGGAGCTCATACATGGGAGGTCATACATGAGAGGAGGAGGTCATGCATGGGAAGAGGAGCTCATACATGGGAGGTCATACATGGGAGGAGGAGGTCATACATGGGATGAGGAGGTCATACATGGGAGGAGGAGCTCATACATGGGAGGATGAGGTCATACATGGGAGGAGGAGCTCATACATGGGAGGAGGAGGTCATACATGGGATGAGGAGGTCATACATGGGAAGAGGAGCTCATACATGGGAAGAGGAGCTCATACATGGGAGGTCATACATGGGAGGAGGAGGTCACACATGGGAGGAGGAGGTCATACATGGGAGGAGGAGCTCATAAATGGGAGGATGAGGTCATACATGGGAGGAGGAGCTCATACATGGGAGGATGAGGTCATACATGGGAGGAGGAGCACATACATGGGAGGAGGAGGTCATACATGGGAGGAGGAGCTCATACATGGGAGGAGGAGGTCATACATGGGATGAGGAGGTCATACATGGGAAGAGGAGCTCATACATGGGAAGAGGAACTCATACATGGGAGGTCATACATGGGAGGAGGAGGTCACTCATGGGAGGAGGAGGTCATACATGGGAGGAGGAGCTCATAAATGGGAGGATGAGGTCATACATGGGAGGAGGAGCTCATACATGGGAGGATGAGGTCATACATGGGAGGAGGAGCTCATACATGGGAGGAGGAGGTCATACATGGGAGGAGGAGCTCATACATGGGAGAGGAGCTCATACATGGGAGGTCATACATAGAAGGAGGAGGTCATACATGGGAGGAGGAGGTCATACATGGGAGGATGAGGTCATACATGGGAGGAGGAGGTCATACATGGGAGGAGGAGCTCATACATGGGAGGTCATACATGGGAGGAGGAGGTCATACATGGGATGAGGAGCTCATACATTGGAGGAGGAGGTCATGCATGGGAGGAGGAGCTCATACATGGGAAGACGAGGTCATACATGGAAGGTCATACATGGGATGAGCAGGTCATACATGGGAGGAGGAGATCATACATGGGAAGATCACAGAACAGGATCAGGATTAATAGTGTAGTCAGTAAACAGACCAAGATCAATAAAGGTTAATATAATACAAGTGTAGACATGAACCCCTCACAGAATCTATAGCACTAGATCCTATACTGGTTGGGCACTGAGCAGAGAAGTAAGTGGTCGCTGCTTGTGATTGGCTGAGGAGAGTTCTCCTACAAGTTGCAATGAATGAGGGGCATGTCCACCCTATGGGCTGACCAACAGCAGAAACTGCACCATGTGAATCAGAGGTTTGCGGCTGTATCTGCTGAAAGAAATAGTACGCCAGTGAGCACAGAGAACTGGCGCTTCAGTACCTTTGCTTCCCTTATGTCCCCTTAGGTCGGGAACGGAGAAGAAATGTCTTGGGAAGGGCAGGGGCATTGATATTTTGTGCAGCTTCCCAGGATCTCTCTTCAGGGCTAAAACCTTTCCAATCCACCATGTAGAAAGTTCTAGTTCCAACCTTTCTACAGTCCTGAATCTCCTTTACCAAATTCATCTTCAGTGTTTGGCAGAGGGACTAGAGCAGAAGTCCTGGAAAATCTATTGGGGATCACCAGTTCGAGGAGAAGAATTTGGGATGTGGAGAGTGCATGGAAGTCGTTGCTTGCAGGTCACAGGGTTAATCTGTCTTAAAACTACAAAGAGTCAGAGGAACCAAGGAGCGAATGTATATGAAGAGATCTTCATACGAATCTTCCTAAATGAAAGTCAGACTTTATCTCCAGGAGAAAACTGAGGTGGCAATCTTCTCTTCTAGTCTTCATAGTTTTTCATACATCCACCAGCTTGGATCAGTGACGATTTATTTTGCTGCCAGATTTATAACAAAATTCCCATAGGCGGAGTTAGAAGCTTCAGAAGATGCTGGCACAGGATGAGCTGCTCTCGGATGTAGGCCATTACGATGTGAAAAGGTGAAGTACCAGTCGACTCTCCAGAATAATATTGTAAGAGAACTCTGCACAAGGAAGGAGATGTACCCAATTATCTTGTTGTGAGGACATGAAGTGACGGAGATAGCTTTCCAGGACTTAATTGATTCGCTCCACTTGTCCATTAGACTGTGGTTGGAGAAGTCTAATGTTACATCCAGAATTCCACAGAGGGCTCTCAGAATCATGAAGTGAACTGAACCCCTCTGTCAGAAGACCATGTAGATGGAAAACATGCAGAATGAAAATTAGAAGACCAGGCAGAGGGATGCAGTGGGCCATTTTATAGCATCGATCAATGGCCACCCAAACCACTGTACAACCAATAGAAGAGGGAAGATCCATGATGAAATCCATTTCTACATGTTCCAAGAGAAGATCAGGAACAGGTAAAGGTTGCAAGAGATCGCCCGGCTGTAGTCTAGACAATCTATCACAAGCTGGCACGTAATGTTTTATATCTTGGGAGAGAGTAAGCCACCAGAAATGATGGGAAATTAGCTGTAAAGTTTCGCAAACTCCAAGGTGACCAGAACTGTGTCCTCGCAACAGCACTTTTATCCTTTTTACTCAAGGAACAAAGGTTTTACCAGGGATGTCCTTCAGTTGAATTGGTGCTTCAGAGATGATGTGAGAATGATCAGTAATATGTTGTGGATCTTCTTCCTGATCCTGTGGACCTTCTTCCTTATCAGTAATCTCAAAGGACCAAAAGAGAACGTTAGACTTGGTGTTTTTCTTAACTGAACGGAAATGGAGCGGGAACAAGAAGTCAAATTGAGTGAAGAAGAGCGCCCATCTGGGCTGTCGAGGGTTTAATCTCTGAATAGGTAAATAATCACGGGATGAGCTGGACCTTCTAGAAGATATCCTGACTCTTCCAGGGTGATAATACTGCTCTAGCTCCCAAGAAGGAGGCATCAACCTCCAAGAAGAATTGCTTGGATACATCAGGATGCCTTAAAATAGTTCCTGATTTGAAGCTTTTTTCAGTTCCTGGAAGGTGTTTTTGGCCTCCGGGGCCCAAATCTTAGGGTTCCCTCCTTTTTTAGTTAAAGCAGTTATTGGAGCTACCAGAGCAAAGAACTCAGGAATAGCTAACCAATGAACCTCTCTATAGGATTAGACCCTGTGGACAAAACCAATTCAAGATTTCGGTAAGTTTCTCTGAGTCCATCTGGAGACCATGATCCCAAAAAAGGCAGAGAAGATTTTTCAGATACGCACTTCTCCAGTTTGGTGTATAAATGATTCTTTTGGGGTGGACTCAGAGCTTGGCGCACATGTGTCCGATGAGAAGACAATTGGGATGAGTAAATAAGAATGTCATCCAGATAGACAACAACACAAGACATAGAGTAAATCTCTGAAGATATTATTCATGTGTTCCTGGAAGATTGCTGAAGTGTTGCAGAGACCAAAGGGCATTGCCAAGTATTCATAGTGGCCATCCCGGTGTTAAAGGCGGTCTTCCATTTGTTAATGTGAATTAGATTGTATGTTCCTCGCAGGTCCAATTTTGTAAGACTTTAGCTCCACAGATCCTGTCAAAGAGTTTGGAGATCAGAAGAAGCAGATATTTTTTGTTTTGACTGTGATTTTATTAAATCCACAATAGTTGAAACTTGAGTGTAGGCTACCATCTTTTTTCTGAGCAAAGAAGAATCCAGCTCCAGCAAGGTAACTGGACTTCTGAATAAACCCCCTCTGGAGGTTCTCCTTAACATACTCAGGCATTGGTTGAGTTTCAGGCAGGGAAAGCAGATTCACCTGTTCACAAAGAGGAGAAGTCCCAGGGATTAAATCAATAGAGCAGTCGTAAGGGCAATGGGGTGGCAAGGTCTAAGCCTACTTTTTCCTGAAGATGTCTGCATAAGATGCATACTGTGGTGGGTGGATAGCCAGACAGGTCCAAAGGAGGTGTAAGTGAATGGTGGACTGGTGCTGCATCAAGGACACCAATGGAGAATTTGCCCTGTATTCCAATCAATGGCTGGAGCATGAAGATGTAACTAAGGAAGGCCCAGAATGTTGACTGACTGATCCAGGCAAGACTTGTATACATTAATTGAAATATCTGCTCTTGACAGTCTCGCTGTCTTCCGAAATTTCGATAGAAGACTTCCAAGGTGGCCTTTGGTTTGTCAGTGGAGTCCATGGCCAAGCAAAATGTAACATACAGCAGATTGTGGACCCACCATTTTACCTAACTGGTTTGACTTTGGGCTATTCCTTAGGGCATTGTCTAAGTGGTCTCCTGTTTTTTTCACCTATTAACTCCTAAACAGGGATCTGGTTTTCGCAGTAGGGTACCACCATGTCGCTACTTCTAGGACTAGTCCCATGTAGGTGGCAGATGACTCAAAAGCCAGAGAGATGCAGGTGCAAAGCACAAGAAGGTCAGGCAAAGAATCCTCAAGTACAGGCCGGGCAGCGCAGCTCAAACACGTTACAAAGACACGTCACACTTACACTTCTGAGTCTCCTCTCTAGAACCTTGATGTTTTACCCCCTGGCTTGAGTCCCTGACTAGACGATGGTTATATGATAGAATCATGTGACCTTATGTGTGCAGGTCCTCCAGATATCTGTGCATAGGGATCATTACTCAGGTTTTTTGGCCCGTAGTCATGTCTGCCTGCCAATTATTGTCGCTGGTTAAAAACTTTTATAAGCCCCGGCATGTTGATGTGATCATGTGATCTGCGTCACTAAATCTTTTGTTATTGAGCTACCGGATCTGATCCTATCAGGTGTAATATCAAATACCTCCCGACTATCCTGGATCCAGTGGGACAGTCCTGCATATTGGCATTATCCTGCTGCCCCAGGAAGCCTGGTACATGTCCTGGTTTCCTCAGGGTGCAGATAAAATTGAACATAATGGTGGAGTAGGGAGCCGTCACCTTACACCCTTTCACCCTTGCAGTTGGCTGCTTGGCTCAGGCAGGCACCATGTAGTGACATCTTCACATCTACTGCGCCAGGACTAGACGTGAAGTAGACATTTTTTCTTGGGCACAAGGCTAGGTGAGTAGCCACTTTATTATTGCAGGGGCACTAATTATGTGTTGGTGGCACTAAAGGAGCATCATAGAGCATGGGGAGGCACTAAGGGGCATCATCATGTTGGGTGCACTGTGTATCTTATCCTGTGAATGGAGAAATAAGAGGTCATCATACCAGAACACTAAGGGGGCATAATATAGTCTGAAGGCACTAATGGGGCATCAAATTGTGTAGGGAGGCACTAAGAGGGATCATATTGTGTAGGGAGGCACTAAGAGGGATCATATTCTGTAGAAAGGCACTAAGAGGAATCATATTGTGTAGGGAGGCACTAAGAGGGCATCATATTGTGTAGGGAGGCACTAAAAGGGCATCATATAGTGTAGGGAGGCACTACGAGGGATCATATTGTGTAGAGAGGCACTACGAGGGATCATATAGTGTAGGGAGGCACTATGAGGGATCATATTGTGTAGAGAGGCACTACGAGGGATCATATAGTGTAGGGAGGCACTACGAGGGATCATATTTGTAGAGGGGCACTAAGAGGGATCATATTGTGTAGGGAGGCATTAAGAGGGATCATATTGTGTAGGGAGGCACTACAAGGGATCATATTTGTAGAGGGGCACTAAGAGGGATCATATTGTGTAGGGAGGCACTAAGAGGGATCATATTGTGAAGGGAGGCACTAAAAGGGATCATATTGTGAAGGGAGGCACTATGAGGGATCATATTGTGTAGAGAGGCACTACGAGGGATCATATAGTGTAGGGAGGCACTACGAGGGATCATATTTGTAGAGGGGCACTAAAAGGGATCATATTGTGTAGAGGGGCACTAAGAGGGATCATATTGTGTAGAGAGGCACTACGAGGGATCATATTGTATAGGGAGGCACTAAGAGGGATCATATTGTGTAGGGAGGCACTAAGAGGAATCATATTGTGTAGGGAGGCACTAAGAGGTATTATGTTGTGTAGGGAGGCACTAAGAGGGATCATACTGTGTGGGGAGGCACTAAGAGGGATAATATTGTGTAGGGAGGCACTAAGAGGAATCATATTGTGTAGGGAGGCACTAAGAGGGATCATATTGTATAGGGAGGCACTAAGAGGGGTCATATTGTGTAGGGAGGCACTACGAGGGATCATATTGTGTAGAGGGGCACTAAGAGGGATTATATTGTGTAGGGAGGCACTATGAGGGATCATATTGTGTAGGGAGACACTAAGAGGGATCATATTGTATAGGGACGCACTACTAGGGATCATATAGTGTAGGGAGGCACTAAGAGGGATCATATTGTGTAGGGAGGCACTAAGAGGGATTACATTGTGTAGGGAGGCACTAAGAGGGATAATATTGTGTAGGGAGGCACTAAGAGGAATCATATTGTGTAGGGAGGCACTAAGAGGGATGACATTGTGTAGGGAGGCACTAAGAGGGCATTATATTGTGTAGGGAGGCACTAAGAGGGATAATATTGTGTAGGGAGGCACTAAGAGGAATCATATTGTATAGGGAGGCACTGAGGGATCATATTGTGTAGGGAGGCACTAAGAGGAGTCATATTGTGTGGGGAGGCACTAAGAGGGATAATATTGTGTAGGGAGGCACTAAGAGGAATCATATTGTGTAGGAAGGCACTAAGAGGGATCATATTGTGTAGGGAGGCACTAAGAGGGATCATATTGTGTAGGGAGGCACTAAGAGGGCATTATATTGTGTAGGGAGGCACTAAGAGGGATAATATTGTGTAGGGAGGCACTAAGAGGAATCATATTGTGTAGGGAGGCACTAAGAGGGATCATATTGTGTAGGGAGGCACTAAGAGGGATCATATTGTGTAGGGAGGCACTAAGAGGGCATCATATTGTGTAGGGAGGCACTAAGAGGGATAATATTGTGTAGGGAGGCACTAAGAGGGATCATATTGTGTAGGGAGACACTAAGAGGGATCATATTGTATAGGGACGCACTACTAGGAATCATATAGTGTAGGGAGGCACTAAGAGGGATCATATTGTGTAGGGAGGCACTAAGAGGGATCACATTGTGTAGGGAGGCACTAAGAGGGATAATATTGTGTAGGGAGGCACTAAGAGGAATCATATTGTGTAGGAAGGCACTAAGAGGGATCACATTGTGTAGGGAGGCACTAAGAGGGATCATATTGTGTAGGGAGGCACTAAGAGGGCATTATATTGTGTAGGGAGGCACTAAGAGGGATAATATTGTGTAGGGAGGCACTAAGAGGAATCATATTGTGTAGGGAGGCACTAAGAGGGATCATATTGTGTAGGGAGGCACTAAGAGGGATCATATTGTGTAGGGAGGCACTAAGAGGGATCATATTGTGTAG
Organism: Leptodactylus fallax; assembly: GCA_947044405.1. Classification (NCBI taxonomy): domain Eukaryota; kingdom Metazoa; phylum Chordata; class Amphibia; order Anura; family Leptodactylidae; genus Leptodactylus; species Leptodactylus fallax. The sequence continues at coordinate 88,906 of CAMRHE010001002.1, forward strand.
GGAGGCACTAAGAGGGATCATATTGTGTAGAGAGGCACTACGAGGGATCATATTGTATAGGGAGGCACTAAGAGGGATCATATTGTGTAGGGAGGCACTAAGAGGAATCATATTGTGTAGGGAGGCACTAAGAGGTATCATATTGTGTAGGGAGGCACTAAGAGGGATCATACTGTGTGGGGAGGCACTAAGAGGGATAATATTGTGTAGGGAGGCACTAAGAGGAATCATATTGTGTAGGAAGGCACTAAGAGGGATCATATTGTGTAGGGAGGCACTAAGAGGGATCATATTGTGCAGAGGGGCACTAAGAGGGATTATATTGTGTAGGGAGGCACTATGAGGGATCATATTGTGTAGAGGGGCACTAAGAGGGATTATATTGTGTAGGGAGGCACTATGAGGTATCATATTGTATAGGGAGGCACTAAGAGGGATCATATTGTATAGGGACGCACTACTAGGGATCATATAGTGTAGGGAAGCACTAAGAGGGATCATATTGTGTAGGGAGGCACTAAGAAGGATCACATTGTGTAGGGAGGCACTAAGAGGGATAATATTGTGTAGGGAGGCACTAAGAGGAATCATATTGTGTAGGAAGGCACTAAGAGGGATCACATTGTGTAGGGAGGCACTAAGAGGGATCATATTGTGTAGGGAGGCACTAAGAGGGCATTATATTGTGTAGGGAGGCACTAAGAGGGATAATATTGTGTAGGGAGGCACTAAGAGGAATCATATTGTGTAGGGAGGCACTAAGAGGGATCATATTGTGTAGGGAGGCACTAAGAGGAATCAAATTGTGTAGGGAGGCACTAAGAGGGATCATATTGTGTAGGGAGGCACTAAGAGGGATCATATTGTGTAGGGAGGCACTAAGAGGGCATCATATTGTGTAGTAAGGCACTAAGAGGGATAATATTGTGTAGGGAGGCACTAAGAGGGATCATATTGTGTAGAGGGGCACTAAGAGGGATCATATTGTGTAGGGAGGCACTAAGAGGGATCATATTGTGTAGGGAGGCAGTAAGAGGGATCATATAGTGTAGGGAGGCACTACGAGGGATCATATTGTGCAGAGGGGCACTAAAAGGGATCATATTGTGTAGAGGGGCACTAAGAGGGATCATATTGTGTAGAGAGGCACTACGAGGGTTCATATTGTGCAGGGAGGCACTGAGGGATCATATTGTGTAGGGAGGCACTAAGAGGAGTCATATTGTGTAGGGAGGCACTAAGAGGGATCATATTGTGTAGGGAGGCACTAAGAGGGATCATATTGTGTAGGGAGGCACTAAGAGGGATCATATTGTGTAGGGAGGCACTAAGAGGGATCATATTGTGTAGGGAGGCACTATGAGGGATCATATTGTGTAGAGGGGCACTAAAAGGGATCATATTGTGTAGAGAGGCACTACGAGGGATCATATTGTATAGGGAGGCACTAAGAGGGATCATATTGTGTAGGGAGGCACTAAGAGGAATCATATTGTGTAGGGAGGCACTAAGAGGTATCATATTGTGTAGGGAGGCACTAAGAGGTATCATATTGTGTAGGGAGGCACTAAGAGGGATCATACTGTGTGGGGAGGCACTAAGAGGGATAATATTGTGTAGGGAGGCACTAAGAGGAATCATATTGTGTAGGAAGGCACTAAGAGGGATCATATTGTGTAGGGAGGCACTAAGAGGGATCATATTGTGTAGGGAGGCACTAAGAGGGCATTATATTTGTTTTGTTTTGTTTTTGTTTTGTTTGTTTTGTTTGTTTGAGTTGGAAGGGACCTCAAGGGCCATCGAGTCCAACCCCCTGCAAAAGCAGGAATTCCCAAAACATCCCAGCTATATACCTATCCAGTTTCCGCTTGAAGATTTCAATTGATGAAGAACTCACCACCTCCCGTGGCAGCCTATTCCACTCTCTCACTACCCTTACTGTTAGAAAGTTTTTCCTAATGTCTAATCTGAATCTCCTTCCCCTTAGTTTCATCCCATTACTTCTCGTGCTTCCTTCTGCTAATGAGAATAGGGTAGATCCCTCTGCACTGTGACAACCTTTCAGATATTTAAATACCGCTATTAAGTCTCCCCTTAGCCTTCTCTTCTGCAAACTAAGCAGTCCCAATTCTTTTAGCCTCTCCTCGTAGGACATGGTTTGTAGACCTTCCACCATTTTGGTTGCTGTTCTCTGGACCTGCTCCAATGAATCGATGTCTTTCTTAAACTGGGGCGCCCAGAACTGTACACAGTATTCCAGGTGGGGTCTGACCAGGGCAGAGTGTAGGGAGGCACTAAGAGGGATAATATTGTGTAGAGAGGCACTAAGAGGAATCATATTGTGTAGGGAGGCACTAAGAGGGATCATATTGTGTAGGGAGGCACTAAGAGGGATCATATTGTGTAGGGAGGCACTAAGAGGGCATCATATTGTGTAGGGAGGCATTAAGAGGGATAATATTGTGTAGGGAGGCACTAAGAGGGATCATATTGTGTAGAGAGGCACTAAGAGGGATCATATAGTGTAGGAAGGCACTACGAGGGATCATATTGCGTAGAGGGGCACTAAAAGGGATCATATTGTGTAGAGGGGCACTAAGAGGGATCATATTGTGTAGAGAGGCACTACGAGGGATCATATTTGTGCAGGGAGGCACTGAGGGATCATATTGTGTAGGGAGGCACTAAGAGGAGTCATATTGTGTAGGGAGGCACTAAGAGGGATCATATTGTGTAGGGAGGCACTAAGAGGGATCATATTGTGTAGGGAGGCACTAAGAGGGATCATATTGTGTATGGAGGCACTAAGAGGGATCATATTGTGTAGGGAGGCACTACGAGGGATCGTATTGTGTAGAGGGGCACTAAAAGGGATCATATTGTGTAGAGAGGCACTACGAGGGATCATATTGTATAGGGAGGCACTAAGAGGGATCATATTGTGTAGGGAGGCACTAAGAGGAATCATATTGTGTAGGGAGGCACTAAGAGGTATCATATTGTGTAGGGAGGCACTAAGAGGGATAATATTGTGTAGGGAGGCACTAAGAGTGATCCTATTGTGTAGAGGGGCACTAAGAGGGATCATATTGTGTAGGGAGGCACTAAGAGGGATCATATTGTGTAGGGAGGCACTAAGAGGAATCATATTGTGTAGGGAGGCACTAAGAGGGATCATATTGTGTAGGGAGGCACTAAGAGGGATCATATTGTGTAGGGAGGCACTAAGAGGGATCATATTGTGTAGGGAGGCACTAAGAGGGATCATATTGTGTAGAGAGGCACTACGAGGGATCATATTGTATAGGGAGGCACTAAGAGGGATCATATTGTGTAGGGAGGCACTAAGAGGGATCATACTGTGTGGGGAGGCACTAAGAGGGATAATATTGTGTAGGGAGGCACTAAGAGGAATCATATTGTGTAGGAAGGCACTAAGAGGGATCATATTGTGTAGGGAGGCACTAAGAGGGATCATATTGTGTAGAGGGGCACTAAGAGGGATTATATTGTGTAGGGAGGCACTATGAGGGATCATATTGTGTAGAGGGGCACTAAGAGGGATTATATTGTGTAGGGAGGCACTATGAGGGATCATATTGTGTAGGGAGGCACTAAGAGGGATCATATTGTGTAGGGAGGCACTAAGAGGGATCATATTGTGTAGAGAGGCACTACGAGGGATCATATTGTATAGGGAGGCACTAAGAGGGATCATATTGTGTAGGGAGGCACTAAGAGGGATCATACTGTGTGGGGAGGCACTAAGAGGGATAATATTGTGTAGGGAGGCACTAAGAGGAATCATATTGTGTAGGAAGGCACTAAGAGGGATCATATTGTGTAGGGAGGCACTAAGAGGGATCATATTGTGTAGAGGGGCACTAAGAGGGATTATATTGTATAGGGAGGCACTATGAGGGATCATATTGTGTAGAGGGGCACTAAGAGGGATTATATTGTGTAGGGAGGCACTATGAGGGATCATATTGTGTAGGGAGACACTAAGAGGGATCATATTGTATAGGGACGCACTACTAGGGATCATATAGTGTAGGGAAGCACTAAGAGGGATCATATTGTGTAGGGAGGCACTAAGAAGGATCACATTGTGTAGGGAGGCACTAAGAGGGATAATATTGTGTAGGGAGGCACTAAGAGGAATCATATTGTGTAGGAAGGCACTAAGAGGGATCACATTGTGTAGGGAGGCACTAAGAGGGATCATATTGTGTAGGGAGGCACTAAGAGGGCATTATATTGTGTAGGGAGGCACTAAGAGGGATAATATTGTGTAGGGAGGCACTAAGAGGAATCATATTGTGTAGGGAGGCACTAAGAGGGATCATATTGTGTAGGGAGGCACTAAGAGGGATCATATTGTGTAGGGAGGCACTAAGAGGGATCATATTGTGTAGGGAGGCACTAAGAGGGATCATATTGTGTAGGGAGGCACTAAGAGGGATCATATTGTGTAGGGAGGCACTAAGAGGGCATCATATTGTGTAGTAAGGCACTAAGAGGGATAATATTGTGTAGGGAGGCACTAAGAGGGATCATATTGTGTAGAGGGGCACTAAGAGGGATCATATTGTGTAGGGAGGCACTAAGAGGGATCATATTGTGTAGGGAGGCACTAAGAGGGATCATATAGTGTAGGGAGGCACTACGAGGGATCCTATTGTGCAGAGGGGCACTAAAAGGGATCATATTGTGTAGAGGGGCACTAAGAGGGATCATATTGTGTAGAGAGGCACTACGAGGGTTCATATTGTGCAGGGAGGCACTGAGGGATCATATTGTGTAGGGAGGCACTAAGAGGAGTCATATTGTGTAGGGAGGCACTAAGAGGGATCGTATTGTGTAGGGAGGCACTAAGAGGGATCATATTGTGTAGGGAGGCACTAAGAGGGATCATATTGTGTAGGGAGGCACTAAGAGGGATCATATTGTGTAGGGAGGCACTATGAGGGATCATATTGTGTAGAGGGGCACTAAAAGGGATCATATTGTGTAGAGAGGCACTACGAGGGATCATATTGTATAGGGAGGCACTAAGAGGGATCATATTGTGTAGGGAGGCACTAAGAGGAATCATATTGTGTAGGGAGGCACTAAGAGGTATCATATTGTGTAGGGAGGCACTAAGAGGTATCATATTGTGTAGGGAGGCACTAAGAGGGATCATACTGTGTGGGGAGGCACTAAGAGGGATAATATTGTGTAGGGAGGCACTAAGAGGAATCATATTGTGTAGGAAGGCACTAAGAGGGATCATATTGTGTAGGGAGGCACTAAGAGGGATCATATTGTGTAGGGAGGCATTAAGAGGGATAATATTGTGTAGGGAGGCACTAAGAGGAATCATATTGTGTAGGGAGGCACTAAGAGGGATCATATTGTGTAGGGAGGCACTAAGAGGGATCATATTGTGTAGGGAGGCACTAAGAGGGCATCATATTGTGTACGGAGGCACTAAGAGGGATAATATTGTGTAGGGAGGCACTAAGAGGGATCATATTGTGTAGAGAGGCACTAAGAGGGATCATATAGTGTAGGAAGGCACTACGAGGGATCATATTGCGTAGAGGGGCACTAAAAGGGATCATATTGTGTAGGAAGGCACTAAGAGGGATCATATTGTGTAGGGAGGCACTAAGAGGAATCATATTGTGTAGGGAGGCACTAAGAGGGATCATATTGTGTAGGGAGGCACTAAGAGGGATCATATTGTGTAGGGAGGCACTAAGAGGGATCATATTGTGTAGGGAGGCACTAAGAGGGATCATATTGTGTAGAGAGGCACTACGAGGGATCATATTGTATAGGGAGGCACTAAGAGGGATCATATTGTGTAGGGAGGCACTAAGAGGAATCATATTGTGTAGGGAGGCACTAAGAGGTATCATATTGTGTAGGGAGGCACTAAGAGGGATCATACTGTGTGGGGAGGCACTAAGAGGGATAATATTGTGTAGGGAGGCACTAAGAGGAATCATATTGTGTAGGAAGGCACTAAGAGGGATCATATTGTGTAGGGAGGCACTAAGAGGGATCATATTGTGTAGGGAGGCACTAAGAGGGCATCATATTGTGTAGTAAGGCACTAAGAGGGATAATATTGTGTAGGGAGGCACTAAGAGGGATCATATTGTGTAGAGGGGCACTAAGAGGGATCATATTGTGTAGGGAGGCACTAAGAGGGATCATATTGTGTAGGGAGGCACTAAGAGGGATCATATAGTGTAGGGAGGCACTACGAGGGATCATATTGTGCAGAGGGGCACTAAAAGGGATCATATTGTGTAGAGGGGCACTAAGAGGGATCATATTGTGTAGAGAGGCACTACGAGGGTTCATATTGTGCAGGGAGGCACTGAGGGATCATATTGTGTAGGGAGGCACTAAGAGGAGTCATATTGTGTAGGGAGGCACTAAGAGGGATCATATTGTGTAGGGAGGCACTAAGAGGGATCATATTGTGTAGGGAGGCACTAAGAGGGATCATATTGTGTAGGGAGGCACTAAGAGGGATCATATTGTGTAGGGAGGCACTATGAGGGATCATATTGTGTAGAGGGGCACTAAAAGGGATCATATTGTGTAGAGAGGCACTACGAGGGATCATATTGTATAGGGAGGCACTAAGAGGGATCATATTGTGTAGGGAGGCACTAAGAGGGCATTATATTGTGTAGGGAGGCATTAAGAGGGATAATATTGTGTAGGGAGGCACTAAGAGGAATCATATAGTGTAGGGAGGCACTAAGAGGGATCATATTGTGTAGGGAGGCACTAAGAGGGATCATATTGTGTAGGGAGGCACTAAGAGGGCATCATATTGTGTACGGAGGCACTAAGAGGGATAATATTGTGTAGGGAGGCACTAAGAGGGATCATGTTGTGTAGAGAGGCACTAAGAGGGATCATATAGTGTAGGAAGGCACTACGAGGGATCATATTGCGTAGAGGGGCACTAAAAGGGATCATATTGTGTAGGAAGGCACTAAGAGGGATCATATTGTGTAGGGAGGCACTAAGAGGAATCATATTGTGTAGGGAGGCACTAAGAGGGATCATATTGTGTAGGGAGGCACTAAGAGGGATCATATTGTGTAGGGAGGCACTAAGAGGGATCATATTGTGTAGGGAGGCACTAAGAGGGATCATATTGTGTAGAGAGGCACTACGAGGGATCATATTGTATAGGGAGGCACTAAGAGGGATCATATTGTGTAGGGAGGCACTAAGAGGAATCATATTGTGTAGGGAGGCACTAAGAGGTATCATATTGTGTAGGGAGGCACTAAGAGGGATCATACTGTGTGGGGAGGCACTAAGAGGGATAATATTGTGTAGGGAGGCACTAAGAGGAATCATATTGTGTAGGAAGGCACTAAGAGGGATCATATTGTGTAGGGAGGCACTAAGAGGGATCATATTGTGTAGAGGGGCACTAAGAGGGATTATATTGTGTAGGGAGGCACTATGAGGGATCATATTGTGTAGAGGGGCACTAAGAGGGATTATATTGTGTAGGGAGGCACTATGAGGGATCATATTGTGTAGGGAGACACTAAGAGGGATCATATTGTATAGGGACGCACTACTAGGGATCATATAGTGTAGGGAAGCACTAAGAGGGATCATATTGTGTAGGGAGGCACTAAGAAGGATCACATTGTGTAGGGAGGCACTAAGAGGGATAATATTGTGTAGGGAGGCACTAAGAGGAATCATATTGTGTAGGAAGGCACTAAGAGGGATCACATTGTGTAGGGAGGCACTAAGAGGGATCATATTGTGTAGGGAGGCACTAAGTGGGCATTATATTGTGTAGGGAGGCACTAAGAGGGATAATATTGTGTAGGGAGGCACTAAGAGGAATCATATTGTGTAGGGAGGCACTAAGAGGGATCATATTGTGTAGGGAGGCACTAAGAGGGATCATATTGTGTAGGGAGGCACTAAGAGGGATCATATTGTGTAGGGAGGCACTAAGAGGGATCATATTGTGTAGGGAGGCACTAAGAGGGCATCATATTGTGTAGTAAGGCACTAAGAGGGATAATATTGTGTAGGGAGGCACTAAGAGGGATCATATTGTGTAGAGGGGCACTAAGAGGGATCATATTGTGTAGGGAGGCACTAAGAGGGATCATATTGTGTAGGGAGGCACTAAGAGGGATCATATAGTGTAGGGAGGCACTACGAGGGATCATATTGTGCAGAGGGGCACTAACAGGGATCATATTGTGTAGAGGGGCACTAAGAGGGATCATATTGTGTAGAGAGGCACTACGAGGGTTCATATTGTGCAGGGAGGCACTGAGGGATCATATTGTGTAGGGAGGCACTAAGAGGAGTCATATTGTGTAGGGAGGCACTAAGAGGGATCATATTGTGTAGGGAGGCACTAAGAGGGATCATATTGTGTAGGGAGGCACTAAGAGGGATCATATTGTGTAGGGAGGCACTAAGAGGGATCATATTGTGTAGGGAGGCACTATGAGGGATCATATTGTGTAGAGGGGCACTAAAAGGGATCATATTGTGTAGAGAGGCACTACGAGGGATCATATTGTATAGGGAGGCACTAAGAGGGATCATATTGTGTAGGGAGGCACTAAGAGGAATCATATTGTGTAGGGAGGCACTAAGAGGTATCATATTGTGTAGGGAGGCACTAAGAGGTATTATATTGTGTAGGGAGGCACTAAGAGGGATCATACTGTGTGGGGAGGCACTAAGAGGGATAATATTGTGTAGGGAGGCACTAAGAGGAATCATATTGTGTAGGAAGGCACTAAGAGGGATCATATTGTGTAGGGAGGCAATAAGAGGGATCATATTGTGTAGGGAGGCACTAAGAGGGCATTATATTGTGTAGGGAGGCACTAAGAGGGATAATATTGTGTAGGGAGGCGCTAAGAGGAATCATATTGTGTAGGGAGGCACTAAGAGGGATCATATTGTGTAGGGAGGCACTAAGAGGGATCATATTGTGTAGGGAGGCACTAAGAGGGCATCATATTGTGTACGGAGGCACTAAGAGGGATAATATTGTGTAGGGAGGCACTAAGAGGGATCATATTGTGTAGAGAGGCACTAAGAGGGATCATATAGTGTAGGAAGGCACTACGAGGGATCATATTGCGTAGAGGGGCACTAAAAGGGATCATATTGTGTAGAGGGGCACTAAGAGGGATCATATTGTGTAGAGAGGCACTACGAGGGATCATATTGTGCAGGGAGGCACTGAGGGATCATTTTGTGTAGGGAGGCACTAAGAGGAGTCATATTGTGTAGGGAGGCACTAAGAGGGATCATATTGTGTAGGGAGGCACTAAGAGGGATCATATTGTGTAGGGAGGCACTAAGAGGGATCATATTGTGTATGGAGGCACTAAGAGGGATCATATTGTGTAGGGAGGCACTAGGAGGGATCATATTGTGTAGAGGGGCACTAAAAGGGATCATATTGTGTAGAGAGGCACTACGAGGGATCATATTGTATAGGGAGGCACTAAGAGGGATCATATTGTGTAGGGAGGCACTAAGAGGAATCAAATTGTGTAGGGAGGCACTAAGAGGTATCATATTGTGTAGGGAGGCACTAAGAGGTATATTGTGTAGGGAGGCACTAAGAGGGATCATAGTGTGTGGGGAGGCACTAAGAGGGATAATATTGTGTAGGGATGCACTAAGAGGAATCATATTGTGTATGGAGGCACTAAGCGGGATCATATTGTATAGGGAGGCACTAAGAGGAGTCATATTGTGTAGGGAGGCACTAAGAGGGATCATATTGTGTAGAGGGGCACTAAGAGGGATCATATTGTGTAGGGAGGCACTAAGAGGGATCATATTGTGTAGGGAGGCACTAAGAGGGATCATATAGTGTAGGGAGGCACTACGAGGGATCATATTGTGCAGAGGGGCACTAAAAGGGATCATATTGTGTAGAGGGGCACTAAGAGGGATCATATTGTGTAGAGAGGCACTACGAGGGATCATATTGTGCAGGGAGGCACTGAGGGATCATATTGTGTAGGGAGGCACTAAGAGGAGTCATATTGTGTAGGGAGGCACTAAGAGGGATCATGTTGTGTAGGGAGGCACTAAGAGGGATCATATTGTGTAGGGAGGCACTAAGAGGGATCATATTGTGTAGGGAGGCACTAAGAGGGATCATATTGTGTAGGGAGGGACTACGAGGGATCATATTGTGTAGAGGGGCACTAAAAGGGATCATATTGTGTAGAGATGCACTACGAGGGATCATATTGTATAGGGAGGCACTAAGAGGGATCATATTGTGTAGGGAGGCACTAAGAGGAATCATATTGTGTAGGGAGGCACTAAGAGGGATCATACTGTGTGGGGAGGCACTAAGAGGGATAATATTGTGTAGGGAGGCACTAAGAGGAATCATATTGTGTAGGAAGGCACTAAGAGGGATCATATTGTGTAGGGAGGCACTAAGAGGGATCATATTGTGTAGGGAGGCACTAAGAGGGCATTATATTGTGTAGGGAGACACTAAGAGGGATAATATTGTGTAGGGAGGCACTAAGAGGAATCATATTGTGTAGGGAGGCACTAAGAGGGATCATATTGTGTAGGGAGGCACTAAGAGGGATCATATTGTGTAGGGAGGCACTAAGAAGGCATCATATTGTGTAGGGAGGCACTAAGAGGGATAATATTGTGTAGGGAGGCACTAAGAGGGATCATATTGTGTAGGGAGGCACTAAGAGAGATCATATTGTGTAGGGAGGCACTAAGAGGGATCATATTGTGTAGAGAGGCACTAAGAGGGATCATATATTGTAGGAAGGCACTACGAGGGATCATATTGTGTAGGGAGGCACTAAGAGGGATCATATTGTGTAGGGAGGCACTATGAAGGCATCATATTGTGTAGGGAGGCACTAAGAGGGATAATATTGTGTAGGGAGGCACTAAGAGGGATCATATTGTGTAGGGAGGCACTAAGAGAGATCATATTGTGTATGGAGGCACTAAGAGGGATCATATTGTGTAGAGAGGCACTACGAGGGATCATATTGTGCAGGGAGGCACTGAGGGATCATATTGTGTAGGGAGGCACTAAGAGGAGTCATATTGTGTAGGGAGGCACGAAGAGGGATCATATTGTGTAGGGAGGCACTAAGAGGGATCATATTGTGTAGGGAGGCACTAAGAGGGATCATATTGTGTAGGGAGGCACTAAGAGGGCATCATATTGTGTAGGAAGGCACTAAGAGGGATAATATTGTGTAGGGAGGCACTAAGAGGGATCCTATTGTGTAGAGGGGCACTAAGAGGGATCATATTGTGTAGGGAGGCACTAAGAGGGATCATATTGTGTAGGGAGGCACTAAGAGGAATCATATTGTGTAGGGAGGCACTAAGAGGGATAATATTGTGTAGGGAGGCACTAAGAGGGATCATATTGTGTAGAGGGGCACTAAGAGGGATCATATTGTGTAGAGAGGCACTAAGAGGGATCATATTGTGTAGGGAGGCACTGAGAGGGATCATATTGTATAGGGAGGCACTAAGAGGAGTCATATTGTGTAGGGAGGCACTAAGAGGGATCATATTGTGTAGGGAGGCACTAAGAGGGATAATATTGTGTAGGGAGGCACTAAGAGGAATCATATTGTGTAGGGAAGCACTAAGAGGGATAATATTGTGTAGGGAGGCACTAAGAGGGATCATATTGTGTATAGTGGCACTAAGAGGAATCATATAGTGTAGGGAGGCACTACGAGGGATCATATTGTGTAGAGGGGCACTAAAAGGAATCATATTGTGTAGAGGGGCACTAAGAGGGATAATATTGTTTAGAGAGGCACTACGAGAGATCATATTGTGCAGGGAGGCACTAAGAGGGATCATATTGTGTAGAGGGGCACTAAGAGGGATCATATTGTGTAGAGAGGCACTTCGAGGGTTCATATTGTGCAGGGAGGCACTGAGGGATCATATTGTGTAGGGAGGCACTAAGAGGAGTCATATTGTGTAGGGAGGCACTAAGAGGGATCATATTGTGTAGGGAGGCACTAAGAGGGATCATATTGTGTAGGGAGGCACTAAGAGGGATCATATTGTGTAGGGAGGCACTAAGAGGGATCATATTGTGTAGAGGGGGCACTAAAAGGGATCATATTGTGGAGAGGCACACAGGGATATAGTGTAGAGGGAGGCACTAAGAGGGATCATATTGTGTAGGGAGGCACTAAGAGGGCAAATTGTGAGGGGGCAGAGGGATAATATTGTGTAGGGAGGCACTAAGAGGGATCATATTGTGTAGGGAGGCACAAGAGGGTCAGAGGGACGGATTATATTGTGTAGGGAGGCACTAAGAGGGCATCATATTGTGTACGGAGGCACTAAGAGGGATAATATTGTGTAGGGAGGCACTAAGAGGGATCATATTGTGTAGAGAGGCACTAAGAGGGATCATATAGTGTAGGAAGGCACTACGAGGGATCATATTGCGTAGAGGGGCACTAAAAGGGATCATATTGTGTAGGAAGGCACTAAGAGGGATCATATTGTGTAGGGAGGCACTAAGAGGAATCATATTGTGTAGGGAGGCACTAAGAGGGATCATATTGTGTAGGAGGCACTAAGAGGGATCATATTGTGTAGGGAGGCACTAAGAGGGATCATATTGTGTAGGGAGGCACCAAGAGGGATCATATTGTGTAGAGAGGCACTACGAGGGATCATATTGTATAGGGAGGCACTAAGAGGGATCATATTGTGTAGGGAGGCACTAAGAGGAATCATATTGTGTAGGGAGGCACTAAGAGGTATCATATTGTGTAGGGAGGCACTAAGAGGGATCATACTGTGTGGGGAGGCACTAAGAGGGATAATATTGTGTAGGGAGGCACTAAGAGGAATCATATTGTGTAGGAAGGCACTAAGAGGGATCATATTGTGTAGGGAGGCACTAAGAGGGATCATATTGTGTAGAGGGGCACTAAGAGGGATTATATTGTGTAGGGAGGCACTATGAGGGATCATATTGTGTAGAGGGGCACTAAGAGGGATTATATTGTGTAGGGAGGCACTATGAGGGATCATATTGTGTAGGGAGACACTAAGAGGGATCATATTGTATAGGGACGCACTACTAGGGATCATATAGTGTAGGGAAGCACTAAGAGGGATCATATTGTGTAGGGAGGCACTAAGAAGGATCACATTGTGTAGGGAGGCACTAAGAGGGATAATATTGTGTAGGGAGGCACCAAGAGGAATCATATTGTGTAGGAAGGCACTAAGAGGGATCACATTGTGTAGGGAGGCACTAAGAGGGATCATATTGTGTAGGGAGGCACTAAGAGGGCATTATATTGTGTAGGGAGGCACTAAGAGGGATAATATTGTGTAGGGAGGCACTAAGAGGAATCATATTGTGTAGGGAGGCACTAAGAGGGATCATATTGTGTAGGGAGGCACTAAGAGGGATCATATTGTGTAGGGAGGCACTAAGAGGGACCATATTGTGTAGGGAGGCACTAAGAGGGATCATATTGTGTAGGGAGGCACTAAGAGGGTTCATATTGTGTAGGGAGGCACTAAGAGGGATCATATAGTGTAGGGAGGCACTACGAGGGATCATATTGTGTAGGGAGGCACTAAGAAGGATCATATAGTGTAGGGAGGCACTACGAGGGATCATATTGTGCAGAGGGGCACTAAAAGGGATCATATTGTGTAGAGGGGCACTAAGAGGGATCATATTGTGTAGAGAGGCACTACGAGGGTTCATATTGTGCAGGGAGGCACTGAGGGATCATATTGTGTAGGGAGGCACTAAGAGGAGTCATATTGTGTAGGGAGGCACTAAGAGGGATCATATTGTGTAGGGAGGCACTAAGAGGGATCATATTGTGTAGGGAGGCACTAAGAGGGATCATATTGTGTAGGGAGGCACTAAGAGGGATCATATTGTGTAGGGAGGCACTATGAGGGATCATATTGTGTAGAGGGGCACTAAAAGGGATCATATTGTGTAGAGAGGCACTACGAGGGATCATATTGTATAGGGAGGCACTAAGAGGGATCATATTGTGTAGGGAGGCACTAAGAGGAATCATATTGTGTAGGGAGGCACTAAGAGGTATAATATTGTGAAGGGAGGCACTAAGAGGTATTATATTGTGTAGGGAGGCACTAAGAGGGATCATACTGTGTGGGGAGGCACTAAGAGGGATAATATTGTGTAGGGAGGCACTAAGAGGAATCATATTGTGTAGGAAGGCACTAAGAGGGATCATATTGTGTAGGGAGGCAATAAGAGGGATCATATTGTGTAGGGAGGCACTAAGAGGGCATTATATTGTGTAGGGAGGCACTAAGAGGGATAATATTGTGTAGGGAGGCACTAAGAGGAATCATATTTGTGTAGGGAGGCACTAAGAGGGATCATATTGTGTAGGGAGGCACTAAGAGGGCATCATATTGTGTACGGAGGCACTAAGAGGGATAATATTGTGTAGGGAGGCACTAAGAGGGATCATATTGTGTAGAGAGGCACTAAGAGGGATCATATAGTGTAGGAAGGCACTACGAGGGATCATATTGCGTAGAGGGGCACTAAAAGGGATCATATTGTGTAGAGGGGCACTAAGAGGGATCATATTGTGTAGAGAGGCACTACGAGGGATCATATTGTGCAGGGAGGCACTGAGGGATCATATTGTGTAGGGAGGCACTAAGAGGAGTCATATTGTGTAGGGAGGCACTAAGAGGAATCATATTGTGTAGGGAGGCACTAAGAGGGATAATATTGTGTAGGGAGGCACTAAGAGGGATCATATTGTGTAGAGGGGCACTAAGAGGGATCATATTGTGTAGGGAGGCACTAAGAGGGATCATATTGTGTAGGGAGGCACTGAGAGGGATCATATTGTATAGGGAGGCACTAAGAGGAGTCATATTGTGTAGGGAGGCACTAAGAGGTATCATATTGTGTAGGGAGGCACTAAGAGGGATAATATTGTGTAGGGAGGCACTAAGAGGAATCATATTGTGTAGGGAAGCACTAAGAGGGATAATATTGTGTAGGGAGGCACTAAGAGGGATCATATTGTGTAGAGTGGCACTAAGAGGGATCATATAGTGTAGGGAGGCACTACGAGGGATCATATTGTGTAGAGGGGCACTAAAAGGAATCATATTGTGTAGAGGGGCACTAAGAGGGATAATATTGTTTAGAGAGGCACTACGAGAGATCATATTGTGCAGGGAGGCACTAAGAGGGATCATATTGTGTAGAGGGGCACTAAGAGGGATCATATTGTGTAGAGAGGCACTACGAGAGATCATATTGTGCAGGGAGGCACTAAGAGGGATCATATTGTGTAGGGAGGCACTAAGAGGAGTCATATTGTGTAGGGAGGCACTAAGAGGGATCATATTGTGTAGGGAGGCACTAAGAGGGATCATATTGTGTAGGGAGGCACTAAGAGGGATCATATTGTGTAGGGAGGCACTAAGAGGGATCATATTGTGTAGAGGGGCACTAAGAGGGATTATATTGTGTAGGGAGGCACTATGAGGGATCATATTGTGTAGGAAGACACTAAGAGGGATCATATTGTATAGGGACGCACTACTAGGGATCATATAGTGTAGGGAGGCACTAAGAGGGATCATATTGTGTAGGGAGGCACTAAGAGAGATCATATTGTGTAGAGAGGCACTAAGAGGGATCATATTGTGTGGGGAGGCACTAAGAGGGATCATATTGTGTAGGGAGGCACTAAGAGGGATCATATTGTGTAGGGACGCACTAAGAGAGATCATATTGTGTAGAGAGGCACTAAGAGGGATCGTATTGTGTGGGGAGGCACTAAGAGGGATCATATTGTGTGGGGACGCACTAAGAGGGATCATATTGTGTAGGGAGGCACTACGAAGGATCATATAGTGTAGAGGGGCACTATGAGGGATCATATTGTTTAGAGAGGCACTAAGAGGGATCATATTGTGTGGGGAGGCACTAAGAGGGATCATATTGTGTAGAGAGGCACTAAGTGGGATCATATTGTGTAGGGAGGCACTAAGAGGGATCATATTGTGTAGGGAGGCACTAAGAGGGATCATATAGTGTAGAGAGGCACTAAGAGGGATCATATGATCATATTGTTTAGGGAGGCACTAAGAGGGATCATATTGTGTAGGGAGGCACTACGAAGGATCATATAGTGTAGAGGGGTACTACGAGGGATCATATTGTGTAGAGAGGCACTAAGAGGGATCATATTGTGTGGGGAGGCATTAAGAGGGATCATATTGTGTAGGGAGGCACTAAGAGGGATCATATTGTGTAGGGAGGCACTAATAGGGATCATATTGTGTAGGGAGGCACTAAGAGGGATCATATTGTGTAGAGGGGCACTAAGAGGGATTATATTGTGTAGGGAGGCACTATGAGGGATCATATTGTGTAGGAAGACACTAAGAGTGATCATATTGTATAGGGACGCACTGCTAGGGATCATATAGTGTAGGGAGGCACTAATAGGGATCATATTGTGTAGGGAGGCACTAAGAGGGATCATATTGTGTAGGGAGGCACTAAGAGAGATCATATTGTGTAGAGAGGCACTAAGAGGGATCATATTGTGTGGGGAGGCACTAAGAGGGATCATATTGTGTGGGGAGGCACTAAGAGGGATCATATTGTGTAGGGAGGCACTACGAAGGATCATATAGTGTAGAGGGGCACTATGAGGGATCATATTGTGTAGAGAGGCACTAAGAGGGATCATATTGTGTGGGGAGGCACTAAGAGGGATTATATTGTGTAGAGAGGCACTACGTGGGATCATATTGTGTGGGGAGGCACTAAGAGGGATCATATTGTGTAGAGAGGCACTAAGTGGGATCATATTGTGTAGGGAGGCACTAAGAGGGATCATATTGTGTAGGGAGGCACTAACAGGGATCATATAGTGTAGAGAGGCACTAAGAGGGATCATATGATCATATTGTGTAGGGAGGCACTAAGAGGGATCATATTGTGTAGGGAGGCACTATGAAGGATCATATAGTGTAGAGGGGTACTACGAGGGATCATATTGTGTAGAGAGGCACTAAGAGGGATCATATTGTGTGGGGAGGCATTAAGAGGGATCATATTGTGTGGGGAGGCACTATGAGGGATCATATAGTGTAGGGAGGCACTAAGAGGGATCATATAGTGTAGAGAGGCACTAAGAGGGATCATATTGTGTAGGGAGGCACTACGAGGGATCATATTGTTTAGGGAGGCACTACGAGGGATCATATTGTGTAGGGAGGCATTAAGAGGGATCATATTGTGTAGAGGGGCACTACGAGGGATCATATTGTGTAGAGAGGCACTAAGAGGGATCATATTGTGTAGGGAGGCACTAAGAGGGATCATATTGTGTAGGGAGGCACTAACAGGGCATCATACTTTATGGGGGCAATGAAAAGATAACATACAGTTGGGGTAGGATTTTAAGGCGGTATCATACTGTGGGAGGAGAAACTAAGGATCACCATACTGGGGGGAGGGGGTTACTTAAAGGACATTGTACTGTGTGTGGTCACTAAGAGGACTTTACTATGAAGAACGACTAAGGGCACATCCTCATTGTGTTTTGGGCATTCATACTGTGTGGAAGGCACTTAAAGGACATATCGTGTGGGGGCACAAAGGGGGTATTATCAATCTGTGCCCCACAAAAAGGGCACTATGAAAGTGTATGGGGCACTAAAGGTAGTGGGTAGAATTGGGATTGGAAAATTATGAGGTTTGATGCTTTATTAAGACAATCTAGGCCTATCACGTGTGAAGACACTGTATCTAATCCTATCATGTGTGATACTGTCTGCTCCTCTATCTCAGATGAGTGTATTACGCCCTGGACAGATTGTCAATCTTCAGACCTCCGGAGCTGATGTTCGCTGCTTGTTTCTTACAGGACTTGAGACCCTTCCTCTTGTAATTACTAACACAGATGTCTTCTGTAGGAATCATGCTGAACCTCCACACGCTATTAATTGGGTGCTAATGGACTTGCCACCCGTCACCTCCTCACTGCGCCCTGCTGCCTGCTGTAATGTGAGCACTTCCTACCAGATATGTTTACAGCCACCTATCAATACACGGTCAGAGGTCCCGATCCCTATAACCAGGGGTTAACCTCATTTCCTTCACACTCTGCCACCTCCTCATTGCAGCCAGAAATCCGCAATAACCAGCCCCGAGCGCCTGCGGCCCAATGATTAGATGTGATACCGACTGCGGTGCCATGTATCTAATCCTATCGTATACAATGCTGAATGCTGCGCTATATATCTAATCCTTTCTTATATAATGCTGACTGCTGCGCCCTGTATCTAATCCTATTGTATACAATGCTGACTGCTGCGCCCTGTATCTAATCCTATCATGTGTGATACTGAATGCTGCATCCTGTATCTAATCCTATAGTATATAATTCCGACTGCTGCACCCTGTATATAATCCTATCATGTGTGGTACTGACTGCTGCTTCGTATATCTAATCTTATCATATATAATGCTGACTGCTGCATCATGTATCTAATCCTATCGTATATATAATGCTGATGCTGAGCTGTAGCCAGGGTGCAGATGGGTTGTGTACAATAGTGAGGCAGGGCATCGTCCGGTCCCGGCTTCACCATACGGCCTCTGTCTCTGTCCCCCAGTGTCTTGGAGCTGCAGATACGATGTGGTGATGTCACTTACATCTCCCCTGCAGCTCTCTGAACCTGCCAGCAGCAGAGACAGCAGGGGAGCGAGGAGGGGGGAGGGGAGGTTTTTTTTTTTTTTCATGATTTGATATATACTGTGGGGGCAACCAGGTGGGGGACATGAAACTGTGTGGGCAACCAGGAGGGGGACATGAAACTGTGGGGGCAACCAGGTGGGGGACATGAAACTGTGTGGGCAACCAGGAGGGGGACATGAAACTGTGGGGGCAACCAGGTGGGGGACATGAAACTGTGTGGGCAACCAGGAGGGGGACATGAAACTGTGGGAGCAACCAGGAGGGGGACATGAAACTGTGGGGGTAACCAGGAGGGGGACATGAAACTGTGGGGGCAACCAGGAGGGGGACATGAAACTGTGGGAGCAACCAGGAGGGGGACATGAAACTGTGTGGGCAACCAGGAGGGGGACATGAAACTGTGTGGGCAACCAGGAGGGGGACATGAAACTGTGTGGGCAACCAGGAGAGGGACATGAAACTGTTTGGGCAACCAGGAGGGGTACATGAAACTGTGTGGGCAACCAGGAGAGGGACATGAAACTGGGCAACCAGGAGGGGGACATGAAACTGTGTGGGCAACCAGGAGGGGGACATGAAACTGTGTGGGCAACCAGGAGGGGGACATGAAACTGTGTGGGCAACCAGGAGGGGGACATGAAACTGTGTGAACAACCAGAAGGGGGACATGAAACTGTGTGAACAACCAGAAGGGGGACATGAAACTGTGTGGGCAACCAGGAGAGGGACATGAAACTGGGCAACCAGGAGGGGGACATGAAACTGTGTGGGCAACCAGGAGGGGGACATGAAACTGTGGGGGCAACCAGGAGGGGGACATGAAACTGTGTGGGCAACCAGGAGGGGGACATGAAACTGTGGGGGCGACTGGAGAGGGACATTATAATGTGCGGTGCCACTGCAGGGTCCTTTGATGGTTTGAAGGGCTACTGAGGGTCATTATATTGTATGGGGCCACTAAGGAGGCATTATACCATGTGGGGGCCACTGAGGGGAAATTATAATTGGTGCGGATCAGGTATTTCTAAGTCATGGTGATGGGGGGGCACTTTGGCCCACCAATGTGTTAATACAGCCCTGCGTGTATCTAATCCTATTGTCATGTGTGATACTGTCTGATGAGTTGTGTATCTAATCCTATCCTGTGTGATACCATCTGCTGAGCAGTGTATCTAATCCTATCCTGTATGATACTGTCTGCTGAGCTTTGTGTCTAACCTCCCATGTGTGATACGTCTGTCGGTCGGCTGTCCCTTACAATTAGTTGGAGGATAGGGGTTAGTGTCGGTGGATGATGAGCCTCCTCCTACCCCTGTGAGCCGGCCGGTGGGATGTCTGATGTGAGGGTCTCCCCAGAGCTGAGTCCAGTCAGGGCAGATTTCCTGGGGCTTCTCCGGCAGACTCTCTGCTCTTTCTCGGGGCTGCGGTCACAGACCGAGCCCTCACATAATCGTGCGCTATCTGGTTTCACAACTATGTGGACTATGGGATTCTCTGCGATGGTCTGCAAAGGGCACAATCGCCTTCTCCCTTGAGGTTCACCTTGTGGGATTATTTTTAGGGGATAGCTTCAGATGGGGCCATGAAAAAAAAAATCATTTCTAAATATAACGCCAGCTCCGTATCACACACAAGGGGATGCTGACGGGCAACAGGGCAAATTGTTCTGACCTTTTTAAGAATGGGGGGATGTTCACAATGAGATCACAAAGCCCCTCACTTATAAAAGTGTCCGCGACTCCGGTCAGTGCCCGTGTCCTTCCTGTTCTGGTAGCCAGGTATGTGAGGGGCAGAAGAGATGCTGAGATACACTGTATCTCTACAGGATGCTATCTTATACTAAGGGATACATTGTATCTATTATATACTAAGGTATACATTGTATCTATTATATACTCAGGGATACATTGTATCTATCATATACTCAGGGATACATTGTATCTATTATATACTCAGGGATACATTGTATCTATTATATACTCTGATATATATTGTATCTCTCTAGGATTTCTCTATATATTATTGGATACTTTGTATCTTTCTAGGATTTTTCTATATACTATTGGACACATTGTATCTGTATAATAATCTTTTATATACATCGTATCTTTATAATTAATTCTATTATTTCAGGACTGTCCAGTCATCTGTTCATCTGAAACCATCACAGGTAAGATATAGTCAGATATTGTGTAGGATGATTCTGGGTGAGTTGTAGGAGCTGTATATGAGAGTGTTATATATATATATATATATATATATATATATATATACAGTATATATATAGTATTCCTGAGTATAGACATGCTTTGTATGAGTATAGCTGAGTATAATGTGTGTATATGTCTGTGTATGAGTAAGACGTGTATGTATTGGGTGTGGTTTGGTAAATCCTTATTATAATGTCAGCGTCTATGGCAATGGTATCTGCTCTGTAATTTGCTCTCACTTTGTTCTTTGGTTGCTCTTCAGCTTAGCTCCATTTAGGCTAAAGCACCTACAGGGAGTCTGAGGTAGTCTGTGACACACCCCCTTCTCATCATTGGTTCAGGCTTGAGCAGATCAGCAGTGGGAGGGACAGAGCAGCAGCCTGAGCCAATAATGAGACAGGGGGCGTGTCTCAGACTACCTCAGAATTCCTGCACTCTCAGATCACACTCCTCTGCTCTGTCCTAATGGAGCTAAACTAACAAACAGCCAAGGTATTGGCTCTTTGCTGAAGGGTCCCTTTAAGACAGATGAATAGATAGTGAGGGTCAATGAATGCGATAACATGGACACTGGTCACTGCAACTTCTGCAATAAGAGATTTGCCACAAGTTAGACCCTGTGTTCATTGGGATGTGTCTGGTATTGTAGTTCACGCCTTATTTTCTAGTTATGGATCTTCAGAAATACACTGTGCTTCTGTGGCCATGTTAATCCACAATTCGTAGAGCAGGAGAGGACTTGCTCACTCAAGATCTTCTCTTATTCTTCCATCAGGCACTGAGATCCCTTTTTCACCACTAAACATCCTCTTGTGAACCACAACCATGAGTTCGGACGCGGAGATGGCGGTTTTTGGGGTGGCCGCTCATTTTCTCAGAAAATCTGAGAAGGAGCGGATAGAAGCCCAGAACAAACCATTTGATGCAAGAACGTCTGTGTTTGTGGTAGAAGCTAAAGAATCCTATGTGAAGGGCATATTAGCCAGCAAGGAAGGGGGGAAGGCAACTGTCAAAACAGAGGCTGGACAGGTAAGCAGCTGGAAAATGATTAGAGCTGACACTGGGGGTACAGGATAATGACAGGCTGACACTCGGGGTACGGGATAATGACAGGCTGACACTCGGGGTATAGGATAATGACAGGCTGACACTCGGTGTACAGGATAATGACAGGCTGACACTGGGGGTACAGGATAATGACAGGCTGACACTCGGGGTACGGGATAATGACAGGCTGACACTGGGGGTACAGGATAATGACAGTCTGACACTCAGGGTACAGGATAATAACAGGCTGACACTCGGGGTACAGGATAATGACAGGCTGACACTCGGGGTACGGGATAATGACAGGCTGACACTGGGGGTACAGGATAATGACAGGCTGACACTGGGGGTACAGGATAATGACAGTCTGACACTCGGGGTACAGGATAATGACAGTCTGACACTCGGGGTATAGGATAATGACAGGCTGACACTCAGGGTATAGGATAATGACAGGCTGACACTCGGGGTACAGGATAATGACAGGCTGATACTCGGGGTATAGGATAATGACAGGATGACACTGGGGGTACAGGATAATGAGAAGCTGACACTCGGGGTACGGGATAATGACAGTCTGACACTCAGGGTATAGGATAATGACAGGCTGACACTCGGGGTACTGGATAATGACAGGCTGATACTCGGGGTATAGGATAATGACAGGCTGACACTGGGGGTACAGGATAATGACAAGCTGACACTCGGGGTACGGGATAATGACAGGCTGATACTCGGGGTACAGGATAATGACAGGCTGACACTGGGGGTACAGGATAATGACAGGCTGACACTCGGGGTACAGGATAATGACAGGCTGACACTCGGGGTACAGGATAATGACATGCTGACACTTGGAGTACAGGACAATGACAGGCTGACACTCGGGGTACTGGATAATGACACGCTCACACTGGGGGTACAGGATAATGACAGGCTGATACTCGGGGTACGGGATAATGACAGGCTGATACTCAGGGTACGGGATACTGACAGGCTGATACTCAGGGTACAGGATAATGACAGGCTGACACTCGGGGTACTGGATAATGACAGGCTGACACTCGGGGTACAGAATAATGTCACGCTGACACTGGGGGTACAGGATAATGACAGGCTGACACTCGGGGTACAGGATAATGACAGGTTGACACTCCGGGTACAGGATAATGACAGGCTGACACTCGAGGTACAGGATAATGACAGGCTGACACTGGGGGTACAGGATAATGACAGGCTGACACTGGGGGTACAGGATAATGACAGGCTGACACTAGGGGTACAGGATAATGACAGGCTGATACTCGGGGTACAGGATAATGACAGGCTGACACTGGGGGTACAGGATAATGACAGGCTGACACTTGGAGTACAGGACAATGAAAGGCTGACACTCGGGGTACTGGATAATGACACGCTGACACTGGGGGTACAGGACAACGACAGGCTGACACTGGGGGTACAGGATAATGACAGGCTGACACTCGGGGTACAGGATAATGACAGGCTGACACTGGGGGTACAGGATAATGACAGGCTGACACTGGGGGTACAGGATAATGACAGGCTGACACTCGGGCTACAGGATAATGACAGGCTGACACTGGGGGTACAGGATAATGACAGGCTGACACTGGGGGTACAGGATAATGACAGGCTGACACTGGGGGTACAGGATAATGACAGGCTGACACTGGGGGTACAGGATAAGGACAGGCTGACACTGGGGGTACAGGATAATGACAGGCTGACGCTCGGGATACAGGATAATGACAGGCTGACATTCGGGGTACAGGATAATGACAGGCTGACACTTGAAGTACAGGACAATGACAGGCTGACCCTCGGGATACAGGATAATGACAGGCTGACACTTGGGGTACAGGATAATGACAGGCTGACACTGGGGGTACAGGATAATGACAGGCTGACACTCAGGGTACAGGATAATGACAGGCTGACACTCGGGGTACTGGATAATGACAGGCTGACACTAGGGGCACAGGATAATGACAGGCTGACACTCGGGGGTAGTGGATAACGACAGGCTGACACTCGGGGTATAGGATAATGACAGGCTGACACGTGGAGTACAGGGTAATGACAGGCTGACATTCGGGGTACAGGGTAATGACAGGCTGACACTGGGGTACAGGATAATGACACGCTGATACTCGGGGTACAGGATAATAACAGGCTGACACTCGGGGTACAGGATAATGACAGGCTGACTCTGGGGGTACAGGATAATGACAGGCTGACACTCGGGGTATAGGATAATGACAGGTTGACACTCGGGGTACAGGATAATGACAGACTGACACTTGGGGTACAGGATAATGACAGGCTGACACTTGGGGTACAGGATAATGACAGGTTGACACTCGGGGTACAGGATAATGACAGGCTGACACTTGGGGTACAGGATAATGACAGGCTGACACTTGGGGTACAGGATAAAGACAGGCTGACACTCGGGGTATAGGATAATGACAGGCTGATACTCGGAGTATAGGATAACGACAGGCTGACACTCGGGGTATAGGATAAAGACAGGCTGACACTCGGGGTACAGGATAATGACAGGCTGACACTGAGGGCACAGGATAATGACAGGCTGACACTCAGGGTACAGGATAATGACAGGCTGACACTGGGGGTACTGGATAATGACAGGCTGACACTTGGGGTACAGGATAAGGACACGCTGACACGGTGGGTACAGGATAATAACAGGCTGACACTCGGGGTACAGGATAATGACAGGCTGACACTCAGGGTACAGGATAATGACAGGCTGACACTCGGGGTACAGGATAATGACAGGCTGACACTTGGGGTACAGGATAATGACAGGCTGACACTTGGGGTACAGGATAAAGACAGGCTGACACTCGGGGTATAGGATAATGACAGGCTGATACTCGGAGTATAGGATAACGACAGGCTGACACTCGGGGTATAGGATAAAGACAGGCTGACACTCGGGGTACAGGATAATGACAGGCTGACACTCGGGGTACAGGATAATGACAGGCTGACACTGGGGGTACAGGATAATGACAGGCTGACACTCGGGGTACAGGATAATGACAGGCTGACACTTGGGGTACAGGATAATGACAGGCTGACACTTGGGGTACAGGATAAAGACAGGCTGACACTCGGGGTATAGGATAATGACAGGCTGATACTCGGAGTATAGGATAACGACAGGCTGACACTCGGGGTATAGGATAATGACAGGCTGACACTGGGGGTACGGGATAATGACAGGCTGATACTCGGGGTACGGGATAATGACAGGCTGACACTGGGGGTACAGGATAATGACAGGCTGACACTTGGGGTACAGGACAATGACAGGCTGACACTCGGGGTACAGGATAATGACAGGCTGACACTCGGGGTACAGGATAATGACAGGCTGGCACTGGGGGTACAGGATAATGACAGGCTGACACTCGGGCTACAGGATAATGACAGGCTGACACTGGGGGTACAGGATAATGACAGGCTGACACTGGGGGTACAGGATAAGGACAGGCTGACACTGGGGGTACAGGATAATGACAGGCTGACACTCGGGATACAGGATAATGACAGGCTGACATTCGGGGTACAGGATAATGACAGGCTGACACTTGAAGTACAGGACAATGACAGGCTGACCCTCGGGGTACAGGATAATGACAGGCTGACACTTGGGGTACAGGATAATGACAGGCTGACACTGGGGGTACAGGATAATGACAGGCTGACACTCAGGGTACAGGATAATGACAGGCTGACACTCGGGGTACTGGATAATGACAGGCTGACACTCGGGGCACAGGATAATGACAGGCTGACACTCGGGGTAGTGGATAACGACAGGCTGACACTCGGGGTATAGGATAATGACAGGCTGACACGTGGAGTACAGGGTAATGACAGGCTGACACTCGGGGTACAGGGTAATGACAGGCTGACACTGGGGTACAGGATAATGACACGCTGATACTCGGGGTACAGGATAATAACAGGCTGACACTCGGGGTACAGGATAATGACAGGCTGACACTGGGGGTACAGGATAATGACAGGCTGACACTCGGGGTATAGGATAATGACAGGCTGACACTCGGGGTATAGGATAATGACAGGTTGACACTCGGGGTACAGGATAATGACAGACTGACACTTGGGGTACAGGATAATGACAGGCTGACACTTGGGGTACAGGATAATGACAGGTTGACACTCGGGGTACAGGATAATGACAGGCTGACACTTGGGGTACAGGATAATGACAGGCTGACACTTGGGGTACAGGATAAAGACAGGCTGACACTCGGGGTATAGGATAATGACAGGCTGATACTCGGGAGTATAGGATAACGACAGGCTGACACTCGGGGTATAGGATAAAGACAGGCTGACACTCGGGGTACAGGATAATGACAGGCTGACACTCGGGGTACAGGATAATGACAGGCTGACACTGGGGGTACAGGGTAATGACAGGCTGACACTCGGGGTACAGGATAATGACAGGCTGACACTTGGGGTACAGGATAATTACAGGCTGACACTTGGGGTACAGGATAAAGACAGGCTGACACTCGGGGTATAGGATAATGACAGGCTGATACTCGGAGTATAGGATAACGACAGGCTGACACTCGGGGTATAGGATAATGACAGGCTGACACTGGGGGTACGGGATAATGACAGGCTGACACTCGGGGTACGGGATAATGACAGGCTGACACTTGGGGTACAGGACAATGACAGGCTGACACTCGGGGTACAGGATAATGACAGGCTGACACTCGGGGTACAGGATAATGACAGGCTGGCACTGGGGGTACAGGATAATGACAGGCTGACACTCGGGCTACAGGATAATGACAGGCTGATACTCGGGGTATAGGATAATGACAGGATGACACTCGGGGTACAGGACAATGACAGGCTGACACTTGGGTTACAGGACAATGACAGGCTGACACTCGGGGTACAGGAGAATGACAGACTGACACTCAGGGTATGGGATAATGACAGGCTGACACTCAGGGTACAGGATAATGACAGGCTGACACTCGGGGTACAGGATAATGACAGTCTGACACTCAGGGTACAGGATAATAACAGGCTGACACTCGGGGTACAGGATAATGACAGGCTGACACTCGGGGTACGGGATAATGACAGGCTGACACTGGGGGTACAGGATAATGACAGGCTGACACTGGGGGTACAGGATAATGACAGTCTGACACTCGGGGTACAGGATAATGACAGTCTGACACTCGGGGTATAGGATAATGACAGGCTGACACTCAGGGTATAGGATAATGACAGGCTGACACTCGGGGTACAGGATAATGACAGGCTGATACTCGGGGTATAGGATAATGACAGGCTGACACTCGGTGTACAGGATAATGACAGGCTGACACTGGGGGTACAGGATAATGACAGGCTGACACTCGGGGTACGGGATAATGACAGGCTGACACTGGGGGTACAGGATAATGACAGTCTGACACTCAGGGTACAGGATAATAACAGGCTGACACTCGGGGTACGGGATAATGACAGGCTGACACTCGGGGTATAGGATAATGACAGGCTGACACTCGGTGTACAGGATAATGACAGGCTGACACTGGGGGTACAGGATAATGACAGGCTGACACTCGGGGTACGGGATAATGACAGGCTGACACTGGGGGTACAGGATAATGACAGTCTGACACTCGGGGTACAGGATAATAACAGGCTGACACTCGGGGTACAGGATAATGACAGGCTGACACTCGGGGTACGGGATAATGACAGGCTGACACTGGGGGTACAGGATAATGACAGGCTGACACTGGGGGTACAGGATAATGACAGTCTGACACTCGGGGTACAGGATAATGACAGTCTGACACTCGGGGTATAGGATAATGACAGGCTGACACTCAGGGTATAGGATAATGACAGGCTGACACTCGGGGTACAGGATAATGACAGGCTGATACTCGGGGTATAGGATAATGACAGGATGACACTGGGGGTACAGGATAATGAGAAGCTGACACTCGGGGTACGGGATAATGACAGTCTGACACTCAGGGTATAGGATAATGACAGGCTGACACTCGGGGTACTGGATAATGACAGGCTGATACTCGGGGTATAGGATAATGACAGGCTGACACTGGGGGTACAGGATAATGACAAGCTGACACTCGGGGTACGGGATAATGACAGGCTGATACTCGGGGTACAGGATAATGACAGGCTGACACTGGGGGTACAGGATAATGACAGGCTGACACTCGGGGTACAGGATAATGACAGGCTGACACTCGGGGTACAGGATAATGACATGCTGACACTTGGAGTACAGGACAATGACAGGCTGACACTCGGGGTACTGGATAATGACACGCTCACACTGGGGGTACAGGATAATGACAGGCTGATACTCGGGGTACGGGATAATGACAGGCTGATACTCAGGGTACGGGATACTGACAGGCTGATACTCAGGGTACAGGATAATGACAGGCTGACACTCGGGGTACTGGATAATGACAGGCTGACACTCGGGGTACAGAATAATGTCACGCTGACACTGGGGGTACAGGATAATGACAGGCTGACACTCGGGGTACAGGATAATGACAGGTTGACACTCCGGGTACAGGATAATGACAGGCTGACACTCGAGGTACAGGATAATGACAGGCTGACACTGGGGGTACAGGATAATGACAGGCTGACACTGGGGGTACAGGATAATGACAGGCTGACACTAGGGGTACAGGATAATGACAGGCTGATACTCGGGGTACAGGATAATGACAGGCTGACACTGGGGGTACAGGATAATGACAGGCTGACACTTGGAGTACAGGACAATGAAAGGCTGACACTCGGGGTACTGGATAATGACACGCTGACACTGGGGGACAGGACAACGACAGGCTGACACTGGGGGTACAGGATAATGACAGGCTGACACTCGGGGTACAGGATAATGACAGGCTGACACTGGGGGTACAGGATAATGACAGGCTGACACTGGGGGTACAGGATAATGACAGGCTGACACTAGGGCTACAGGATAATGACAGGCTGACACTGGGGGTACAGGATAATGACAGGCTGACACTGGGGGTACAGGATAATGACAGGCTGACACTGGGGGTACAGGATAATGACAGGCTGACACTGGGGGTACAGGATAAGGACAGGCTGACACTGGGGGTACAGGATAATGACAGGCTGACGCTCGGGATACAGGATAATGACAGGCTGACATTCGGGGTACAGGATAATGACAGGCTGACACTTGAAGTACAGGACAATGACAGGCTGACCCTCGGGATACAGGATAATGACAGGCTGACACTTGGGGTACAGGATAATGACAGGCTGACACTGGGGGTACAGGATAATGACAGGCTGACACTCAGGGTACAGGATAATGACAGGCTGACACTCGGGGTACTGGATAATGACAGGCTGACACTAGGGGCACAGGATAATGACAGGCTGACACTCGGGGTAGTGGATAACGACAGGCTGACACTCGGGGTATAGGATAATGACAGGCTGACACGTGGAGTACAGGGTAATGACAGGCTGACATTCGGGGTACAGGGTAATGACAGGCTGACACTGGGGTACAGGATAATGACACGCTGATACTCGGGGTACAGGATAATAACAGGCTGACACTCGGGGTACAGGATAATGACAGGCTGACTCTGGGGGTACAGGATAATGACAGGCTGACACTCGGGGTATAGGATAATGACAGGTTGACACTCGGGGTACAGGATAATGACAGACTGACACTTGGGGTACAGGATAATGACAGGCTGACACTTGGGGTACAGGATAATGACAGGTTGACACTCGGGGTACAGGATAATGACAGGCTGACACTTGGGGTACAGGATAATGACAGGCTGACACTTGGGGTACAGGATAAAGACAGGCTGACACTCGGGGTATAGGATAATGACAGGCTGATACTCGGAGTATAGGATAACGACAGGCTGACACTCGGGGTATAGGATAAAGACAGGCTGACACTCGGGGTACAGGATAATGACAGGCTGACACTGAGGGCACAGGATAATGACAGGCTGACACTCAGGGTACAGGATAATGACAGGCTGACACTGGGGGTACTGGATAATGACAGGCTGACACTTGGGGTACAGGATAAGGACACGCTGACACGGTGGGTACAGGATAATAACAGGCTGACACTCGGGGTACAGGATAATGACAGGCTGACACTCAGGGTACAGGATAATGACAGGCTGACACTCGGGGTACAGGATAATGACAGGCTGACACTTGGGGTACAGGATAATGACAGGCTGACACTTGGGGTACAGGATAAAGACAGGCTGACACTCGGGGTATAGGATAATGACAGGCTGATACTCGGAGTATAGGATAACGACAGGCTGACACTCGGGGTATAGGATAAAGACAGGCTGACACTCGGGGTACAGGATAATGACAGGCTGACACTCGGGGTACAGGATAATGACAGGCTGACACTGGGGGTACAGGATAATGACAGGCTGACACTCGGGGTACAGGATAATGACAGGCTGACACTTGGGGTACAGGATAATGACAGGCTGACACTTGGGGTACAGGATAAAGACAGGCTGACACTCGGGGTATAGGATAATGACAGGCTGATACTCGGAGTATAGGATAACGACAGGCTGACACTCGGGGTATAGGATAATGACAGGCTGACACTGGGGGTACGGGATAATGACAGGCTGATACTCGGGGTACGGGATAATGACAGGCTGACACTGGGGGTACAGGATAATGACAGGCTGACACTTGGGGTACAGGACAATGACAGGCTGACACTCGGGGTACAGGATAATGACAGGCTGACACTCGGGGTACAGGATAATGACAGGCTGGCACTGGGGGTACAGGATAATGACAGGCTGACACTCGGGCTACAGGATAATGACAGGCTGACACTGGGGGTACAGGATAATGACAGGCTGACACTGGGGGTACAGGATAAGGACAGGCTGACACTGGGGGTACAGGATAATGACAGGCTGACACTCGGGATACAGGATAATGACAGGCTGACATTCGGGGTACAGGATAATGACAGGCTGACACTTGAAGTACAGGACAATGACAGGCTGACCCTCGGGGTACAGGATAATGACAGGCTGACACTTGGGGTACAGGATAATGACAGGCTGACACTGGGGGTACAGGATAATGACAGGCTGACACTCAGGGTACAGGATAATGACAGGCTGACACTCGGGGTACTGGATAATGACAGGCTGACACTCGGGGCACAGGATAATGACAGGCTGACACTCGGGGTAGTGGATAACGACAGGCTGACACTCGGGGTATAGGATAATGACAGGCTGACACGTGGAGTACAGGGTAATGACAGGCCGACACTCGGGGTACAGGGTAATGACAGGCTGACACTGGGGTACAGGATAATGACACGCTGATACTCGGGGTACAGGATAATAACAGGCTGACACTCGGGGTACAGGATAATGACAGGCTGACACTGGGGGTACAGGATAATGACAGGCTGACACTCGGGGTATAGGATAATGACAGGCTGACACTCGGGGTATAGGATAATGACAGGTTGACACTCGGGGTACAGGATAATGACAGACTGACACTTGGGGTACAGGATAATGACAGGCTGACACTTGGGGTACAGGATAATGACAGGTTGACACTCGGGGTACAGGATAATGACAGGCTGACACTTGGGGTACAGGATAATGACAGGCTGACACTTGGGGTACAGGATAAAGACAGGCTGACACTCGGGGTATAGGATAATGACAGGCTGATACTCGGAGTATAGGATAACGACAGGCTGACACTCGGGGTATAGGATAAAGACAGGCTGACACTCGGGGTACAGGATAATGACAGGCTGACACTCGGGGTACAGGATAATGACAGGCTGACACTGGGGGTACAGGGTAATGACAGGCTGACACTCGGGGTACAGGATAATGACAGGCTGACACTTGGGGTACAGGATAATTACAGGCTGACACTTGGGGTACAGGATAAAGACAGGCTGACACTCGGGGTATAGGATAATGACAGGCTGATACTCGGAGTATAGGATAACGACAGGCTGACACTCGGGGTATAGGATAATGACAGGCTGACACTGGGGGTACGGGATAATGACAGGCTGACACTCGGGGTACGGGATAATGACAGGCTGACACTTGGGGTACAGGACAATGACAGGCTGACACTCGGGGTACAGGATAATGACAGGCTGACACTCGGGGTACAGGATAATGACAGGCTGGCACTGGGGGTACAGGATAATGACAGGCTGACACTCGGGCTACAGGATAATGACAGGCTGATACTCGGGGTATAGGATAATGACAGGATGACACTCGGGGTACAGGACAATGACAGGCTGACACTTGGGTTACAGGACAATGACAGGCTGACACTCGGGGTACAGGAGAATGACAGACTGACACTCAGGGTATGGGATAATGACAGGCTGACACTCAGGGTACAGGATAATGACAGGCTGACACTCGGGGTACAGAATAATGACATGCTGACACTAGGGGTACAGGATAATGACAGGCTGACACTCGGGGTACAGGATAATGACAGGCTGACACTTGAAGTACAGGACAATGACAGGCTGACACTCGGGGTACTGGATAGTGACAGGCTGACACTGGGGTACAGGATAATGACAGGCTGATACTCGGGATACAGGATAATGACAGGCTGACACTGGGGGTACAGGATAATGACAGGCTGACACTCAGGGTACAGGATAATGACAGGCTGACACTCGGGGTACAGGATAATGACAGGCTGACACTCGGGGCACAGGATAATGACAGGCTGACACTCGGGGTACTGTATAACGACAGGCTGACACTCGGGGTATAGGATAATGACAGGCTGACACTTGGAGTACAGGGTAATGACAGGCTGACACTCGGGGTACAGGGTAATGGCAGGCTGACACTGGGTTACAGGATAATGACACGCTGATACTCGGGGTACAGGATAATAACAGGCTGACACTGGGTACAGGATAATGACAGGCTGACACTGAGGGCACAGGATAATGACAGTCTGACACTCAGGGTACAGGATAATGACAGGCTGACACTGGGGGTACTGGATAATGACAGGCTGACACTTGGGGTACAGGATAAGGACACGCTGACACGGTGGGTACAGGATAATAACAGGCTGACACTTGGGGTACAGGATAATGACAGGCTGACACTCAGGGTACAGGATAATGACAGGCTGACACTCGGGGTACAGGATAATGACAGGCTGACACTTGGGGTACAGGATAATGACAGGCTGACACTTGTGGTACAGGATAATGACAGGCTGACACTCGGGGTACAGGATAAGGACAGGCTGACACTGGGGGTACAGGATAATGACAGGCTGACACTTGGGGTACAGGATAAAGACAGGCTGACACTCGGGGTATAGGATAATGACAGGCTGATACTCGGAGTATAGGATAACGACAGGCTGACACTCGGGGTATAGGATAATGACAGGCTGACACTGGGGGTACGGGATAATGACAGGCTGACACTCGGGGTACGGGATAATGACAGGCTGACACTCAGGGTACAGGATAATGACAGGCTGACACTGGCGTACAGGATAATGACAAGCTGATACTCGGGGTACAGGATAATAACAGGCTGACACTCGGGGTACAGGATAATGACAGGCTGACACTGGGGGTACAGGATAATGACAGGCTGACACTCGGGGTATAGGATAATGACAGGCTGACACTCGGGGTATAGGATAATGACAGGTTGACACTCGGGGTACAGGATAATGACAGGCTGACACTTGGGGTACAGGATAATGACAGGCTAACACTTGGGGTACAGGATAATGACAGGTTGACACTCGGGGTACAGGATAATGACAGGCTGACACTTGGGGTACAGGATAATGACAGGCTGACACTTGGGGTACAGGATAAAGACAGGCTGACACTCGGGGTATAGGATAATGACAGGCTGATACTCGGAGTATAGGATAACGACAGGCTGACACTCGGGCTATAGGATAAAGACAGGCTGACACTCGGGGAACAGGATAATGACAGGCTGACACTCGGGGTACAGGATAATGACAGGCTGACACTGGGGGTACGGGATAATGACAGGCTGACACTCGGGGTACAGGATAATGACAGGCTGACACTCGGGGTACGGGATAATGACAGGCTGACACTCGGGGTACAGGATAATGACAGGCTGACACTCGGGGTACAGGATAATGACAGGCTGATACTCGGAGTATAGGATAACGACAGGCTGACACTCGGGGTATAGGATAATGACAGGCTGACACTGGGGGTACGGGATAATAACAGGCTGACACTCGGGGTACAGAATAATGACAGGCTGACGCTGGGGGTACAGGATAATGACAGGCTGACACTCGGGGTACAGGATAATGACAGGCTGACACTTGGGGTACAGGATAATGACAGGCTGACACTTGGGGTACAGGATAAAGACAGGCTGACACTCGGGGTATAGGATAATGACAGGCTGATACTCGGAGTATAGGATAACGACAGGCTGACACTCGGGGTATAGGATAATGACAGGCTGACACTGGGGGTACGGGATAATGACAGGCTGACACTCGGGGTACGGGATAATGACAGGCTGACACTTGGGGTACAGGACAATGACAGGCTGACACTCGGGGTACAGGATAATGACAGGCTGACACTCGGGGTACAGGATAATGACAGGCTGGCACTGGGGGTACAGGATAATGACAGGCTGACACTCGGGCTACAGGATAATGACAGGCTGACACTGGGGGTACAGGATAATGACAGGCTGACACTGGGGGTACAGGATAAGGACAGGCTGACACTGGGGGTACAGGATAATGACAGGCTGACACTCGGGATACAGGATAATGACAGGCTGACATTCGGGGTACAGGATAATGACAGGCTGACACTTGGGGTACAGGATAATGACAGGCTGACACTCGGGGTATAGGATAATGACAGGCTGATACTCGGGGTATAGGATAATGACAGGATGACACTCGGGGTACAGGATAATGACAGGCTGACACTTGGGTTACAGGATAATGACAGGCTGACACTGGGGGTACAGGATAATGACAGGCTGACACTGGGGGTACAGGATAAGGACAGGCTGACACTGGGGGTACAGGATAATGACAGGCTGACACTCGGGATACAGGATAATGACAGGCTGACATTCGGGGTACAGGATAATGACAGGCTGACACTTGGGGTACAGGATAATGACAGGCTGACACTCGGGGTATAGGATAATGACAGGCTGATACTCGGGGTATAGGATAATGACAGGATGACACTCGGGGTACAGGATAATGACAGGCTGACACTTGGGTTACAGGATAATGACAGGCTGACACTCGGGGTACAGGAGAATGACAGGCTGACACTCAGGGTATGGGATAATGACAGGCTGACACTCGGGGTACGGGATAATGACAGGCTGACACTCAGGGTACAGGATAATGACAGGCTGACACTCGGGGTACAGAATAATGACATGCTGACACTAGGGGTACAGGATAATGACAGGCTGACACTCGGGGTACAGGGTAATGACAGGCTGACACTCGGGGTACAGGGTAATGGCAGGCTGACACTGGGTTACAGGATAATGACACGCTGATACTCGGGGTACAGGATAATAACAGGCTGACACTCGGGGTACAGGATAATGACAGGCTGACACT
This sequence comes from Leptodactylus fallax, assembly GCA_947044405.1. Lineage (NCBI taxonomy): Eukaryota > Metazoa > Chordata > Amphibia > Anura > Leptodactylidae > Leptodactylus > Leptodactylus fallax. The sequence goes on from CAMRHE010001002.1 coordinate 124,817, forward strand.
GAGGGCACAGGATAATGACAGGCTGACACTCAGGGTACAGGATAATGACAGGCTGACACTGGGGGTACTGGATAATGACAGGCTGACACTTGGGGTACAGGATAAGGACACGCTGACACGGTGGGTACAGGATAATAACAGGCTGACACTCGGGGTACAGGATAATGACAGGCTGACACTCGGGGTACAGGATAATGACAGGCTGACACTCGGGGTACTGGATAATGACAGGCTGACACTTGGGGTACAGGATAATGACAGGCTGACACTTGGGGTACAGGATAAAGACAGGCTGACACTCGGGGTATAGGATAATGACAGGCTGACACTCGGGGGGTACAGGATAAGGACACGCTGACACGGTGGGTACAGGATAATAACAGGCTGACCCTCGGGGTACAGAATAATGACAGGCTGACACTCGGGGTACAGGGTAATGACAGGCTGACACTGGGGTACAGGATAATGACAGGCTGACACTGGGGGTACAGGATAATGACAGGCTGACACTCGGGGTACAGGATCATGACAGGCTGACACTTGGGGGTACAGGATGAGAGGCTGACACTCGGGGTACAGGATAATGACAGGCTGACACTCAGGGTACAGGGTAATGACAGGCTGACACTTGGGGTACGGGATAATGACAGGCTGACATTCGGGGTACAGGATATTGACAGGCTGACACTCGGGGTACAGGATAATGACAGGCTTACACTCGGGGTACAGGATAATGACAGGCTGACACTCGGGGTACAGGATAATGACAGGATGACATTGGGGGTACAGGATAAGGACAGGCTGACACTTGGGGTTTAGGATAATGACAGGCTGACACCCGGGGTATAGGATAATGACAGGATGACCCTCGGGGTATGGGATAATGACAGGCTGACACTGGGGGTACAGGATAATGACAGGCTGACACTCGGGGTATAGGATAATGACAGGCTGACCCTCGGGGTATGGGATAATGACAGGCTGACACTGGGGGTACGGGATAATGACAGACTGACACTCGGGGTACAGGATAATGACAGGCTGACACTCGGGGTACGGGATAATGACAGGCTGACACTCGGGGTACAGAATAATGACAGGCTGACACTCGGGGTATAGGATAATGACAGGCTGACACTTGGGGTACAGGATAATGACAGGCTGACACTCGGGGTACAGGATAATGACAGGCTAACACTCGGGGTATGGTATAATGACAGGCTGACACTCGGGGTATAGGATAATGACAGGCTGACCCTCGGGGTATGGGATAATGACAGGCTGACACTGGGGGTACGGGATAATGACAGACTGACACTCGGGGTACAGGATAATGACAGGCTGACACTCGGGGTATGGGATAATGACAGGCTGACCCTCGGGGTACAGGATAATGACAGGCTGACACTCGGGGTACAGAATAATGACAGGCTGACACTGGGGGTACAGGATAATGACAGGCTGACACTCGGGGTACAGGATAATGACAGGCTGACACCTGGGGGTACAGGATAATGACAGGCTGACACTCGGGGGTACAGGATAATGACAGGCTGACACTGGGGGTACAGGATAATGACAGGCTGACACTGGAGGTACAGGATAAGGACAGGCTGACACTCGGGGTACAGGATAATGACAGGCTGACACTCGGGGTACAGGATAATGACAGGCTGACACTGGGGGTACAGGATAATGAGAGGCTGACACTCGGGGTATAGGATAATGACAGGCTGACACTTGGGGTATAGGATAATGACAGGTTGACACTTGGGGTACAGGATAATGACAGGCTGACACTTGGGGTACAGGATAATGACAGGCTGACACTTGGGGTACAGGATAATGACAGGCTGACACTCGGGGTATAGGATAATGACAGGCTGATACTCGGGGTATAGGATAATGACAGGATGACACTCGGGGTACAGGATAATGACAGGCTGACACTTGGGTTACAGGAGAATGACAGGCTGACACTCAGGGTATGGGATAATGACAGGCTGACACTCGGGGTACGGGATAATGACAGGCTGACACTCAGGGTACAGGATAATGACAGGCTGACACTCGGGGTACAGAATAATGACATGCTGACACTAGGGGTACAGGATAATGACATGCTGACACTAGTGGTACAGGATAATGACAGGCTGACACTCGGGGTACAGGATAATGACAGGCTGACACTTGAAGTACAGGACAATGACAGGCTGACACTCGGTGTACTGGATAGTGACAGGCTGACACTGGGGTACAGGATAATGACAGGCTGATACTCGGGGTACAGGATAATGACAGGCTGACACTGGGGGTACAGGATAATGACAGGCTGACACTCAGGGTACAGGATAATGACAGGCTGACACTCGGGGTACAGGATAATGACAGGCTGACACTCGGGGCACAGGATAATGACAGGCTGACACTCGGGGTATGGGATAATGACAGGCTGACACTCGGGGTACAGGATAATGACAGGCTGACACTGGGGGTACAGGATAATGACAGGCTGACACTCGGGGTATGGGATAATGACAGGCTGACACTCGGGGTACAGGATAATGACAGGCTGACACTCGGGGTACAGAATAATGACAGGCAGACACTGGGGGTACAGGATAATGACAGGCTGACACTCGGGGTACAGGATAATGACAGGCTGACACCTGGGGGTACAGGATAATGACAGGCTGACACTCGGGGGTACAGGATAATGACAGGCTGACACTTGGGGTACAGGATAATGACAGACTGACACTTGGGGTACAGGATAATGACAGGCTGACACTCGGGGTACAGGATAATGACAGGCTGACACTCGGGGTACAGGATAATGACAGGCTGACACTCGGGCTACAGGATAATGACAGGCTGACAATGTGATTTTCTGGATTAGTTTTCTCATTTTGTCTCTCATAGTTGAGGTCTACCTATGATGACAATTACAGGCCGGCCTCATCTTTATAAGTGGGAGAACTTGCACAATTGTTGGCTGACTAAATACTTTTTTTCCCCACTGTATAGCAGATCCCTCTGTCACATTAAATGGCTGGAGGCAGGTTGGGGCCCCCTTACAGATGTTGCATTGGGGCCCAGGATAATGACACTTGGGGTACAGAACACTGACAATATGTATCCTTGCTTGTTATCCTCAGACTGTAACAGTGAAGGATGACCAAATCTTCCCCATGAACCCTCCAAAGTACGACAAGATTGAAGACATGGCGATGATGACCCACCTGAATGAGCCGGCCGTCCTGTATAACCTCAAAGAGCGTTACGCCGCCTGGATGATCTACGTAAGTGCATAAGACCTAGAACAACACAGAGATGAGCAGATGAGTTGTCAGACATCCGTGTATGTTTGTTACATGTTCCTCTTGGGTTCTCTGACTACTTGTATCATGAAATGACCTGCTCGGTGCCCAGAAAGTCATCGGACATAGGTCAACAGTGCGTGGTCCTCTCTGCCCGGATCTCCGTTTAATGGGGGGGAGTTATGTTTTTCTGAGTACTCAACAGTGAATTTCCCAGAGTATTTTCATGGCTCATTTTGGGTTGCCCTTCATGTGACTGGCATTGCCCTTTACAACAAGTATTTTTCCCTTTGGTTATAGACCTATTCCGGGCTGTTTTGTGTCACTGTGAACCCCTACAAGTGGCTGCCTGTCTACAACCCCGAGGTGGTGGCTGGATACCGAGGCAAGAAGCGTCAGGAGGCCCCACCACACATCTTCTCCATCTCTGATAATGCCTATCAGTTCATGTTGACTGGTAAGTCATCAACTAGGGAGGTGATGACATTGAGTAGTCCGAGGTCTGTAGTAACTATGGCAGAGGACGGGTCAGATCTTCTCAGAGATTAGCTATGAATTGGTGTAGGAAATGTCCTGACTGTAGTGTTGAGCGGAGATGTAGGAAGAGTTGGCCAGGACATCAATCATTCTGGTGGATCTGATCAATCTTCAGAGGTCAAGTACCCAGATAGAGGGTCACGATCAACCCAATTACACTGGTTATGCCCAAACCAGCTCATGTATGGACCAAACATGGTCACACGACCCTTTGGTAGAACGTCAGCCCATGTGACTTTGTCTCTTCTTTCTCCACAGATCGTGAGAACCAGTCCATCCTCATCACGTACGTATCATTTCTATACAGTTCTATACAGCGCCCTTCTATCCTATGACAAGACGTCTACCACAGTGTAGGGACACTGGGCAAACACGAGCACTCCCCAAAAAATGTCTATTGTCTGGCCCACCTCAATGTCATTGAAAAACAAGACATACAATGCTGGGTCAGTGGAGAGTCTTATTGATGGTCACATGACACATGATAGGGCTCAATAGCCAGAGCACAGGGTGCATATACACATATATATATATACACACATACATATACACACACATACATGTATATATATATATATATATATATATATATATATATACATACACACACATATATACACATATACACATACATACTGTATATATATACACACACATACATATATATACACATACACAAATACATACATACAGTATATACATATACACATACATATATACACACACACACACAAATACATACATATACATACACACACACACACATATATACATATACACATGTGGACAAAATTGTTGGTCCTCTCCCTCGTTTAATGAAAGAAAACCCCACGATGGTCACAGAAATAACTGGAATCTGACAAAAGTAATAATATATAAAAATTCTATGACAATGACCAAATGAAAGTCAGACATTGCTTTCCAACCAGGCTTCAGCATGAAACAGGCCTGGACAGAAATGAGGGTTCCCTTAATATTTAGTTGCACAACCTTTTGAGGCAATCCCTGCAATCAGACGATTCCTGTAACTCTCAATGAGACTTCTGCACCTCTCAGCAGGTATTTTGTCCACTCCTCATGAGCAAACTGCTCCAGTTGTCTCGGGTGTGAAGGGTGCCTTTTCCAGACGGCATGTTTCAGCTCCTTCCAATAGGATTTAGGTCCGGGCTCATAGAAGGCCACTTCAGAATAGTCCAATGTTTCCCTCTTAGCCATTCTTGGGGGTTTTTAGCTGTGTGTTTTGGGTCATTATCCTGTTACAAGGCCCATGACCTGCGACTGAGACCAAGCTTTCTGACACTGGGCAGCACATTTCTCTCTAGAATCCCTTGATAGTCTTGAGATTTCATTGTACCCTGCACAGATTCAAGACACCCTGTGCCAGATGCAGCAAAGCAGCCCCAGAACATAACAGAGCCTCCTCTATGTGTCACAGTAGGGACAGTGTTCTTTTCAAGATAGGCTTCATTTTTCCGTCTGTGAACATAGAGCTGATGTGCCTTGCCAAAAATTTAGATTTTTGTGTCATCTGTCCATAGGACATTCTCCCAGAAGCTTTGTGGCTTGTCAACATGTAGTTTGGCAAATTCCAGTTTTCTCAGATTCAAGTTATTTCTGTGACCATTGTGGGGTTTTCTTTCATTAAACGAGGGAGGGGACCAACAATTGTGTCCACGTGTGTAGATATATTATCCTGTATGCTCTTTCTTTCTTTTCTTTCTTTCTTTCTTTCTTTCTTTCTTTCTTTCTTTCTTTCTTTCTTTCTTTCTTTCTTTCTTTCTTCCTTCCTTCCTTCCTTCCTTCCTTCCTTTCTTTCCTTCCTCACTGAACTCTTAGTCTCCCTCAATATAAAAATTCACAGGTTGTTTTATTTATTTACTCCCAGGGGAGAATCCGGTGCCGGGAAGACGGTGAACACCAAACGTGTCATCCAGTACTTTGCAACAATTGCAGCTGTTGGTGACAAGAAGAAAGATGAGGCTGCGAAAAGTAAGGTATGTCTATCTATTTATCTATCTATTTATCTATCTATCTCATATCTATCTATCTTGTTTATCTGACTTATTCTATGACTACTTATATATTACATCTTTGCTTCCTCTAACAGGGGACCCTTGAAGATCAGATTATCCAGGCTAACCCATTGCTAGAAGCCTTTGGTAATGCCAAGACTGTCAGGAATGACAACTCCTCCCGTTTTGTAAGTTCAATCTTTTGCTAATAACTTACAGATAATAGTATTGGTTTTGTTCCTATTATGTTGTTCTATTTATTGGCTTTATTTCTGATGTTTTTTTATTTATTGTACCCTGTGATGATTTTTTTTTCTTGTATTTTAGGGTAAATTCATCAGAATCCATTTTGGCACCACAGGAAAATTGGCTTCTGCAGATATTGAGACATGTGAGTGAGAAATGGAAGTTTTTTTGTCTTTTATTATTGTCACACATGGATGGGTCATGAGTAATGGGCTGTCACATGTCACAAGTGTCTCCATCGCTCTCACCATTCAGAATAGGTCATAACACTACATGAGAATATAATTCACAAAGTTGCACACTCCTTGTATGTACCACCCCGATCCCTTGTCCTAGCACTCTCCTTTACATAACAAGGGAAAAAAAAGTGCAATTGTTTAATTTATTAGAATTTTTAGAATTTTTCCTTTTCTCTTTATTTTGATATTGTCAGATCTGTTGGAGAAATCCAGAGTGACCTTCCAGCTGAAAGCCGAGAGAAGCTACCACATCTTCTACCAGATCATGTCCAACAAGAGGCCGGAGCTGATCGGTGAGGAGACTTTTATAGGGTCAAAAAGAAAACCTCTTGAGTTTTTTTCTATATGCTTTTATTAGGTTCTCTTTACACTTCTATATGTACATGGTGTCTCTTTATATCCCCCCCCTAGAAATGCTTTTGATTACAACCAACCCCTATGACTTCCCATTCGTCAGCCAAGGTGAAATTTCCGTAGCCAGCATTGATGACTCTGAAGAGCTGATGGCCACCGACGTAAGTGCAGAAGCCATTGGAATTATTACAACTCTGCCTTCATAGAGGGTTTGATGTTGGTCATTCTGTGTGGGTGCCGGCTTCATCGAAGAGATCCATCTTGTGTCTATGTGTTTGTATTGTGGCCAGCCGGTCATTTATAGTGGCCCCTGCAGGGAAAATGAAGCATTCATATCATTGGCCATCCAGCTAGTCAAAGGACAGCTTGAATCCTCCAGAATGGGAGACACTCTTGTAGATGGTCTATTCTGTCTCCTAGAAAGGGCTCCTGAGTGAAGGACCTTCTTCTATCATGTCCATTGCTTTAAATTGCAGGACTTGAAAATCTGTGTACTAAAAAAATACAAATGTAGTAGCAAGAATAAAAAACAAAAATACCCATAATGCAATTCTGACCTAACAAGACATATCCAGGCTGAAATGTTAAGTGACTGTGACTTCTTAATCCGCAGAGTGCTATTGATATTCTGGGATTCACCGCTGATGAAAAGGTCTCAATTTACAAGCTGACGGGGGCCGTGATGCACTATAGTAACATGAAGTTCAAGCAGAAGCAAAGAGAGGAGCAGGCCGAGCCCGACGGCACAGAAGGTGAGGGCTGGCGTCTCCAGAAACAAAATACTTAACAAAGGGCAAATAACCAGGAGAGGAAATTCAGTCTTTTATTAAAAGGGGTTAATGGCCCAAGTCATAATCAAAAAGGAACTAATATAAAATCTACACATTTCTATGAAAGGCAAAAAACCTACTTGCAGATGTATGAAAAAGTATTTTATCCACTCTCATCCTACCTTAAAATAGTGCACAAATTATACTTCATGGATTACTACTAGCTCCAACCCCTGGTCATCGTTGGTAGTACAGCCGTTACTTCAGCAACTTGTTTTAAGATTTCATATAAGGCCATGTTGATATTCTACTTTTCTTTAATTTATTTTTTACTTTTGTGCTACTTTTTTAGGCTATAACCATGAATATATAAATTTTCCTTCCAGTTGCTGACAAGGCCGCCTACCTGATGAACCTGAATTCTTCAGATCTGCTGAAAGCGCTCTGCTTTCCCAGAGTCAAAGTTGGGAATGAATATGTCACCAAAGGCCAGACTGTGCAACAGGTGAGTGCTCCTCCGGACAATCGGCTTCTGCCGGGCAGATTTTGGCCTATTTTGTCCGACTAATGATCTTTCCTGTGTGTGCAGTAATAATTTCTATAGAAATATGATGCAGTTAGTGGACATGTTCTGTATAGAAGGACCTTGTCAATTATTTCCGCTGGATGGCACAACGACCTTCATCCAACACTGTCCATGACACTTTGATGCACAGTTGGGTAAATTATTGGCCAAACTTTGCCTGGGTTTCAGCCTACAAGGGTTTAAAGAAAATCTGCCTAAAGCAGATATGGGACGACTACCCTTCATACTTTAAGGGCCCAAGTGGCTACAATCTATTCTAGGTTATTGTGCGTATGAAGTATCACATACTGGAAGGAAGATCTAATGTCAACTTGTTGAAAGTTCATATTGGTCTTGTCTTTGTTATCCAGGTGTACAACTCTGTTGGTGCCTTGGGGAAGGCAGTCTACGAGAAGATGTTCTTATGGATGGTTACACGTATCAATGAACAGCTGGACACAAAACAGCCAAGGCAGTTCTTCATTGGTGTCCTGGATATCGCTGGATTTGAAATCTTTGATGTAGGTACTTGGGCCAACCAGTCATCGAACACAATCTTGACAATAATAATAGCAATGCTCATGTTTGGATGGTCCTGAATCTGTGTCAAGTGAATAAATCTTGGCATTGACAATGGGTTATCATTATATGTCTACAGTTTAACAGCTTGGAACAACTTTGCATCAACTTCACCAACGAGAAACTGCAGCAATTCTTCAACCACCACATGTTTGTGCTGGAACAAGAGGAGTACAAGAAGGAAGGAATCGAGTGGGAGTTCATTGATTTCGGTATGGACTTGGCCGCCTGCATTGAGCTTATTGAGAAGGTATCTTTGTTTTATGATCTTCTTCTCTTCATATTTTATGGCAATGTTAAAGGAGAAAACATTTTTCATTTGTGATAACTCAAGAAAGTGCCAGTCAAACCTAACTCCCATGTTTTACACAGCCAATGGGCATCTTCTCCATCCTTGAAGAGGAGTGCATGTTCCCTAAGGCGACAGACACTTCCTTCAAGAACAAGCTGTATGATCAACATCTTGGCAAATCCAACAACTTCCAGAAGCCAAAGCCGGCCAAAGGCAAAGCCGAGGCTCACTTCTCCCTGGTCCACTACGCTGGGACTGTGGACTATAACATCTCTGGCTGGCTGGACAAGAACAAGGACCCACTGAATGAGACTGTCATTGGGCTCTACCAGAAGTCATCTATGAAAACTTTGGCCTTCCTCTTCTCCAGCTATGCAGCAGGTGAAGCAGGTAAATCTGGTTATAGATCCCAATGAAAGACTTATAAAAATAAGTCATATAGCATACTATTGAGATAAAAGTAGATATCGATCCAGTAATTGTCTTATTGACCCACAGAGGGCGGTGCCAAGAAAGGTGGCAAGAAGAAGGGTTCTTCCTTCCAGACCGTGTCTGCTCTTTTCAGGGTATGTAGTCACATTACTGTGTCTCATTAGGTTATATAAATGTCCCATGTCTACCTGTATTCTGATAAATCTTCCCAAACTTACATCTCTGTGGCTTACACAGTCTACCCAAACTCACCAATAAATTTCACATAATTTTTCAATGAAGTTCATACCACTGACTATATTTCCTTCTCATCTGTTATAGGAGAACTTAAACAAACTGATGACCAATCTCAGGACGACTCACCCTCACTTTGTACGTTGCCTCATCCCCAATGAGACCAAAACGCCAGGTAGGATTTGTATAAACTTGGTAAAACGTCTTCAAAAAGTTGAATGAGATGCATCTCCTAAAGTACAGAATATAATATGCTTATCTATAGGTGCTATGGAACATGAGCTGGTGTTGCACCAGTTGCGCTGTAATGGTGTACTGGAGGGAATTAGGATCTGCAGGAAGGGTTTCCCAAGCAGAATCCTGTATGGTGATTTCAAGCAGAGGTAAATGACATATTATAGTAGAATAGATGTCATGGATTGATGGCAACATTAAAATATTATATTGTTTATTATATCGCTGCCTCATTGTATGTCACCTATTCCCAAATTCCAGAAGTTGTTGGCAATCATTCTTCTTCTCCTTTAACTATGGCGAACATCTTGTGGATTTATCTTTTACCAGAATGAGTAATCCAACCAAATACATTGTCCCTTTTTAATAGATACAAGATCTTAAATGCCAGTGCTATCCCAGAAGGTCAATTCATTGACAGCAAGAAAGCTTCTGAGAAGCTTCTTGGATCCATCGATGTTGACCACACACAGTACAGATTTGGACACACAAAGGTGACTATTTATAGCATCATACATGCTGTGCACATACTATTAATTCAGTATTCAATTATCTTTCCATATATTACAATGTTATTTGTGCAAAATCTTCAGGTCTTCTTCAAAGCTGGACTACTGGGCACACTGGAAGAGATGCGAGATGACAGATTGGCGCAAGTCATCACTCGTACTCAAGCCATGTGCAGAGGATACCTCATGAGGGTAGAATTCAAGAAGATGATGGAAAGGAGGTATTTAACTAGTTTAGGAGCTTTGAGGAATTAGATATTTTGTAAACCTCATCAAATATGCCACAAGTTGACAGTCTATAACTCCCGTGTCTTGATTCATAGGGAAGCAATATTCAGCATTCAATATAACATCCGAGCATTCATGAATGTCAAAACCTGGCCATGGATGAAGCTTTACTTCAAGATCAAGCCTCTCCTGAAGAGTGCCGAGTCTGAAAAAGAGATGCAAAATATGAAGGAAGAGTTTGAGAAGACAAAGGAAGCTCTGGCCAAGTCAGAAGCCAAGAGAAAAGAGCTGGAGGAGAAGATGGTTAAGATTCTCCAAGAGAAAAATGACCTGCAGCTCCAAGTCCAGTCTGTGAGTCTGAGTTCCTTATAAATATCTCAGACATTGACCTTTCTCCATATAATTCTTCAATAATATTCTTGGTGAAGGTTGTATTTATACAGTTTCTTGTTTTCTAGTTTAGTTGTAACCTTAGTTGTTAGCTATGTCATTGTCGCTAGATTCTTCAGACACGAACCCTTACAATTCTATTTACTTCCTCGGCTTAGGAATCCGAGAACTTAACTGATGCTGAGGAGAGATGCGATCAATTGATCAAAACTAAAATTCAGTTGGAAGCCAAGATTAAAGAGTTGAATGAAAGGTTGGAAGATGAGGAAGAGTCAAATGCCGAGTTGACAGCCAAGAAGAGGAAACTGGAAGATGAGTGCTCTGAGCTGAAGAAAGACATTGATGACCTTGAGTTGACTTTGGCCAAGGTTGAGAAAGAGAAACATGCCACAGAAAACAAGGCAAGTCATAATAATATTAACCTTACCCAGCTGCAGATATTGCTTAGGTTTGTTCCTTGTTTTATGGAAGAAACCTGTTACAGGAACAATTCCAGGACATTGCACCTTCGACTTTGATGGACATCGTAGTCATTTTCATGTCTGGCATAATTACCAGCTTGGCCAACCAAAATGTGAATTGTTGAAAGAATTATTTTCTTATTTGTCATAAAGGTCAAAAACCTCACAGAAGAGATGGCTGTCTTGGATGAAAGTATTGCCAAACTTACGAAAGAGAAGAAAGCTCTGCAAGAAGCCCACCAACAAACTCTAGACGACCTCCAGGCTGAAGAAGACAAAGTGAACACACTGACCAAAGCAAAGACCAAGCTTGAGCAACAAGTTGATGATGTGAGTGACTTAATGAGTCTAAAATTGTTGACGAAGCAAAGAATATACAATCTATTTGCTAAGATGATCTACCTTTCTTCCAGCTTGAGGGATCTTTGGAGCAAGAAAAGAAACTGCGCATGGACCTTGAAAGATCCAAGAGGAAACTGGAGGGTGATCTGAAATTAGCCCAAGAAACCATAATGGATCTAGAAAATGATAGGCAGCAAATGGATGAAAAACTAAAAAAGTAAGTATGGATGTCATCAAACAAGATATGGAGAACATCTAGACTTCTACAGTCACTTTTATTTAGATAGACATTTGACGTAGACCATGTCAGCTTTTATATTCACAATGATCTCCATATCTAAAGGCTGCTTAACTTTATTTAGCAGAAAACTGTCTTGAATCTGAATGTTTGTGGGTCAGATAGGGCATTGCTCTAGAACAGGGGTCAGCACTGGTGGTGGGATTAGCACCCCAGTCTTACCTGCCTGGCACAGGGCTGTCTCAGCTGTCTTAATACATGGCAGTGCTCCAAGTGGCAATCTTTCTCAGAGAGGTTTGATGTACTAGTGTCTTGGCCGTGGGGTGGTCAGAGCACAGGAACTGCCTGTCCAAAGTATAATATGGCAGCTAAACTTGCCTTTGTTAATTTGAACAAGGCTGGAAAGATTTCAACAAAAAGACTAGGTTGTATGAGGGGCAACCAATGCCCCACAAAGCAGACTGCTGTTAGCCCACATTCAGCAGAAAGTCATATCCAGCAGACAAGGATGATCTTTACTAAAAAAAAAAAAAAACCACCAGGGACAAGGATCACACTGAAATGTTCTGGTGTGCATCATATTACTTTCATGTCAGGGTCGACCGCCTTACAATTATTGCAAGGGACACTGACCACTTCACCTCATCCCAAACAGTTTGCTGACCCCTTCTCTAGAAGGTCATCCTAACCTAAAAGGATCATAGTCTAATGTTGATGGGGCTGTGATCTCTCCTACTAGTCATCCGATCCATCTAACCCAAGTAACATTTTCCTCTAGGAAAGATTTTGAAATTAGCCAATTTGCAAGCAGAATTGAGGATGAACAAGCTCTTGGTGCTCAGTTACAGAAGAAGATTAAAGAGTTACAGGTACGGTTGACATAAAAAACACTATGCTATTGTGTAAAATGCGAAAGGAACAAGACTTTTAGTGAAAATGTCTTATTTTTCTTTAATTCCAAGGCTCGTATTGAGGAACTGGAGGAAGAAATTGAGGCAGAACGTGCAGCCCGCGCCAAGGCTGAGAAGCAACGTTCCGATCTTTCCAGGGAGCTTGAAGAGATCAGTGAGCGCCTGGAAGAAGCTGGTGGTGCAACCTCTGCTCAGATTGAGATGAACAAGAAGCGTGAGGCTGAATTCCAGAAGATGCGACGAGACCTGGAAGAAGCCACCTTACAACATGAAGCCACTTCTGCCGCTCTCCGTAAGAAGCATGCAGACAGCGCTGCTGAACTTGGAGAACAAATTGATAATCTTCAGAGGGTCAAACAGAAACTGGAAAAGGAAAAAAGTGAATTCAAGATGGAGATTGATGACCTGGCCAGTAACATGGAAGCTGTCTCCAAATCCAAGGTAAGGCAGAGACACTCATTGACATATAGAACACCGAGCAGCAAACTCAATCCAGGTAGTAAAGGGGCGCAAAGTACACAAGTCCATACAGTCCCAAATATAAACTCTAAAATACAACATTCCAACCATAATAGGGGTCACTGTATTCTTTGGAGTCATGTGAATAAAGGTTTCTTTAGCTTTTTCTGAAGTATATTTGGATGCTGTCATGTTTTCTAAGATGTTCCTCTTGAAAACACAAAAACTTAATTATCTCTAACAATTTAATTGTTTAGAAATTGCAGTTCTGTCTAAAACCTTGCGTTGTGTTTTGTGTAGGCCAACTTTGAAAAGATTTGCCGCACTCTTGAAGACCAGTTGAGTGAACTCAAGACCAAAGAAGAAGAACACCAAAGACATATTAATGATATCAGTGCTCAAAGAGCCCGACTGCAAACTGAAAACGGTGAGTTTTGGTGAAGAGTACAAAGCCAGTGTCCAAACAGTCCCCAGACAGTACCCAAACAGTGCCCAGACAGTGCACGTACAGACAGTACCCAGACAGTACCCAAACAGTGCCCATACAGTGCCCAAACAGTGCCCAGACAGTACCCAAACCGTGCCCAGACAGTGCACGCACAGACAGTACCCAGACAGTGCCCAGACAGTGTCCAGACAGTACCCAGACAGTACCCAGACAGTGCTCAGACAGTGTCCAGACAGTGCCCAGACAGTGCACGCACAGACAGTACCCAAACAGTGCCCAGACAGTGCAAGCACAGACAGTACCCAGACAGTACTCAAACAGTGCCCAGACAGTGTCCAAACAGGGCCAAGACAGTACCCAGACAGTACCCAAACAGTGCCCAGACAGTACCCAAACCATGCCCAGACAGTGCATGCACAGACAGTATCCAGACAGTACCCAAACAGTGCCCAGACAGTACCCAAACCGTGCCCAGACAGTGCCCAAACAGTGCCCAGACAGTGCCCAAACAGTGCCAAGACAGTGCACGCACAGACAGTACCCAGACAGTGCCCAGACAGTGCACGCACAGACAGTACCCAGACAGTGCCCAGACAGTGTCCAGACAGTGTCCAGACAGTACCCAAACAGTACCCAGACAGTGCCCAGACAGTGGCCATTCAACATTGCTTTAATATCTACCATCCATAATTGGTAAATATTTCAAATAGGTGAATTTAATCGCCAGCTGGAAGAAAAAGATGCCCTGATCTCTCAGCTGTCTAGGGGCAAACAGGCTTTCACTCAGCAAATTGAAGAGCTCAAGAGGCAACTGGAGGAGGAAACAAAGGTGTGTGTGATATAAGAACATCGTGTGAGCCTAAGTGTGAGTTACGGGAAGTTGGTATGAAAGACAGCAATATTGCATGTAATTGTTGTTCCATAGGCCAAGAACGCCCTTGCACATGGCTTACAGTCTTCCCGCCATGACTGTGACTTATTGAGGGAACAATATGAAGAGGAGCAAGAGGCAAAGGCTGAACTTCAACGCTCTTTGTCTAAAGCCAATGGTGAAGTTGCACAGTGGCGAACAAAATATGAGACAGACGCCATCCAGCGTACAGAGGAGCTGGAAGAAGCCAAGTAGGTGTCTTATTAGCCTATGTATTGCTTAATGTCACCCTACCATGTGTGGGTACTGAAACTAGAGGCAGAATTATTTCTTCTGATAGACATTGGTTTGGCTTGACTATATGGCTTAAAAAATTGACAAATGCACCTTTCCATGTAATAATCCAGGAAAAAGCTGGCCCAAAGACTACAAGAGGCTGAAGAACACATTGAGGCTGTGAATTCCAAGTGTGCCTCCCTTGAGAAGACCAAGCAGAGGTTGCAGAATGAAGTTGAGGATCTAATGGTTGATGTGGAAAGGTCCAATGCTGCCTGTGCTGCCCTAGACAAGAAGCAGAAGAACTTTGATAAGGTGTGGACCCTAAAGGCCTCGTATAGTCGTTTTTGGATTCTTGATTTAATCCAGCCATTTTGTGTTTGCATTCCATCATAAAAACTATGTCAAATTTCATTTTGTATTTGCATCCATCTATACACTATAGATTCTGGCTGAATGGAAGCAGAAATACGAGGAGGCACAGGCTGAGCTGGAAGCTTCCCTGAAAGAGGCCCGTTCCCTGAGCACTGAACTATTCAAAATGAAGAATGCCTATGAAGAGTCCATGGACCACTTGGAGACCATCAAGAGAGAGAACAAGAACTTGCAACGTAATAATAACTAAGCCTATAGTAGAACTATATCATATGTGGTCATACGTCCATATGGAAAAGCTGAGTAGCAGATTAGTTGTCGTTCGCATCCTGGAATGTAGAAATAGATTTTGTGGCTCAAATCCAGGACTGAATGTAAAACCTCAGAAACCTATAAGACATGGCTTTTCTCAGGTCTGTGATACTTATAGTTTAATGTGAAGGTTGTAGCTCCTTCCCTTCCCAATTGTTTTGTTATATTGCTGTCTTGGAGAGTCACTTAAGAGAATATGGATAATTGTCCGAAGTAGATACCAACGACTCTTCTTTTTTCTGCAGAGGAGATTTCAGACCTTACTGAACAAGTATCAGAGAGTTCAAAAATGCTTCATGAAGTAGAAAAGGCTAAAAAGCAAATTGAGCAAGAGAAGAGTGAAGTCCAGACAGCACTGGAGGAGGCAGAGGTAATTATTTAGTAAAAGGAATGGTTTCATAGTCTTAATACTATTTTTGTCCACTCCTCCACCTGAAGTTCGTGATTCCATGGTCTTGATGTTTCCCTCTGCACCTTGCAGGCATCTCTTGAACATGAAGAAGGAAAGATCCTTAGAATCCAGTTGGAGCTGACCCAAGTGAAATCAGAAATTGACAGGAAGATTGCAGAAAAAGATGAAGAAATCGACCAACTGAAAAGGAACCACGTCAGGATTGTTGAATCCATGCAGAGCACTTTGGATGCTGAAATTAGAAGCAGAAATGATGCTCTGAGGTTAAAGAAGAAAATGGAAGGAGACCTGAATGAAATGGAGATCCAGTTGAGCCATGCCAACCGCCAGGCTGCAGAATCTCAAAAGCAACTGAGAAATGTCCAGAGTTTGCTTAAGGTAGATGTGTGGAAACTCGGATATAAAGATGTCTGTTGGCCAGGCAGCACCCTTACCTCCTTCATATCCATTCTGTTTCTATCTCACAGGATGTACAAATTCATCTGGATGACTCCCTCAGAACTAATGAAGACCTGAAAGAACAGCTGGCGATGGTGGAGCGCAGAGCAAACCTCATGCAAGCCGAGGTTGAGGAAATTAGAGCAGCTCTGGAACAAACCGAGAGGAGCAGGAAGGTTGCTGAACAGGAGTTGCTGGATGCAAGTGAACGTGTCCAACTTTTGCACTCTCAGGTAGATGTGTGATCCTAACTTATGTAGAAGATGAATGGAAGTCATGTGACAAAGGTGGATGCACCACTTGAGAAAATATTAGTAGAATCTCAACCAACCTGTTCCTTTTTTCCAGAACACGAGCTTGATTAACACAAAGAAGAAGCTCGAGAACGACATTGCTCAGCTGCAGACGGAGGTTGAGGAGGCCATACAGGAAGCTAGGAATGCAGAAGAGAAAGCCAAGAAAGCAATAACAGATGTGAGTAATGAAGATATCATTTTTATAATATACTCTATAAGGACCTTAACTCTTACGAATACTCATCTAGAACTGAACTTTATCTCCTGGTGGTTTTCTCGTTGTCAACTCTTTATTTTATTATTCCTTCTGTTCTTCTAGGCTGCCATGATGGCTGAAGAACTGAAGAAGGAACAAGACACCAGCGCTCATCTCGAGAGGATGAAGAAGAACCTTGACCAGACAGTGAAGGATCTTCAGCTTCGTCTGGATGAGGCAGAACAACTGGCTCTTAAAGGAGGGAAAAAGCAGCTCCAAAAATTGGAGGCCAGGGTGTGTACTAAGGACTTAGAATCTCTACAAACTTAAACTTTAGTTGTCATGTATGTAAAAATTCTATTGTTTCTTTTCTAGGTGAGGGAGCTGGAAAATGAGCTAGAAGCCGAGCAGAGACGCAGTTCAGACGCCATTAAAGGTGTTCGTAAATATGAGAGACGTGTAAAGGAGCTTACCTACCAGGTAAGGAAACCACCCACCTACACCATATGGGATCACAGGACAGCCATTGTGTAGATACAATGTGTAGGACATGTTTTACCTCTAAAGATTGTGTTGTCGGAAACTATACTACCTATAATAATAAATGGTGGTTACCTTTCTTAAGTGGTCCTATGTTTAGGCATTGAGAAGACCTTACTGTCTAGGGCCCTGTTCACATTACATTAGTGAAGTATGCTTAGCTTGTATACTGGAAAAAGCTCCTGATACATACACTAAGTATATCTATAGGGCTCCATTTAGTCAACATGTGTCCTTTTGGCCTCCAACAAGTCAGCATACTGATGTAGCAGCCACTAACCCAAAGAGCAAATGGTCAAGAGTAATATTTACTGGCCAAGAAGGTGTATCCCATACAGTATGGACTAGCCTGTAGCACCCCAATAGGCCAGACACATAACATATCAAAGTGGCTTTGCCTTTCATCAACTTTCTTTTTTCTTTCTATGTCTTTTTTTTTTTTCTATGTATTCAGTCTGAAGAAGACAAGAAGAACGTCATGAGACTTCAAGACCTGGTCGACAAACTTCAGCTGAAAGTTAAGGCTTATAAGAGGCAAACCGAGGAGATTGTAAGTCATGTTTTATATTTACCTTGTTATACAAAACCTTCGCAACTCATATAACAATGAGTAGCCAACTGTATAATGATTGGACAGTAGGTGACGTCACACTGGTAAAACCAATAAGCAAACCAGACCTGAACTAACACTTTGTGTGTCCATCTACGTTGGTTACGGAATTCATCCTGATTCGGCTTCTTACCAAATAATATGTAAAATGTATCAATCATACATAAGTGCCAAATAGACTTAGAATGAAAGACTTGTAGAGCATCATTCACAACATATGGTAAAAGTCTATGTGAATTTTAAGACGGTTTGAAGAGCCTTTTGCCAGTGGTGGACTCTTGTCTTCATACAGAATCCTGTAGCACGGTGTAATATTATGATGATTACATTTATTATCTTCTCAGGAGGAGCAATCCAACGTCAACCTGTCCAAATACCGCAAAGTGCAGCATGAGCTGGAGGAGGCAGAGGAGCGGGCCGATATTGCCGAGTCTCAGGTCAACAAGCTTCGGGCTAAAACAAGAGAAGTCACCAAGATCACCAAGAGTGAAGAGTAAGAGGAGCAACTGAGCCACAAGGTGAATGAAGAAAAGCACATAATGTGAAATCTTTGTCACTTTGTCCCTAAATTAATGTTGTCTTAAATAAACTGTAGAACTTTGCAAGAAAGTGATCGTGTTCTGTCAATTTGTGTACTTATCCGCGTCCTTAACCCTTAAGGGGCATAGAATAGACATCCTCTTTGGCACTGTGATACTCACAATGAGGTTGTGACTTGATTCACTCTAATAGCTTGTTTTATTCAAATGCAAAGTACTGGAAACAACTGGATCAGGTTATTATATAGAATCTCCAATTTGGGCAATCCCTACATATAAGAATTGTCCATTCAGATTGTCATACCTGCTGGGACCTCCTGCGATCAGTTGTAATGGTGGGCAAATCTGGCTGTAAGTTTTCTACTTCCTTGCAACACCATCATAGGAGACATTACGCACTATGCAGTCCTATTTCAGGTCCTTCGGAACAAAAGATACTCTATACAATCATTCCGGCCAAGAGATGAGGATCTGAAGCAGAGGATCCCACTTTATACTTTAATAGGTTGCATAAAAATAGGTTTCCTAAACTGGACAACAACTTTAAAGAGGTTTTCTGAGTTCCTAAATATTTTCTCTCTTGCCACAAAATACAGAAAATAACAGCATTTTGGTATACTTACCATTGGGATTGTCTTAATGTCTACAATATTCCCCACCGGTCAATATTATAGCATAAAGTGTCCTCTCTACTGTCCAAGTAGGACAATTGAGAACATTATATAGGACGGTTACTTCCAGCTGATGGACATTGGTTCCATCAGACTAAAAAACATGGAGGACTTTCTATCAATTTGGCATTCGGATCATTAGCTAAACACAGAAACAGTATCGACAACACAGGTGACCTACAAAGGAAAAGAAGAAATAATTCAGTAAAATTTTAGATTTCCCATAACACTGAGGATAGTCTGACCAGAGATGATCAAAATAGAATGAATTGGGACACTTCTATCCTGACTGATGTGAGAGCGGGACAACATTTTGTTTATGTTTCTCCTCATGGTGGAAAGTATCTACCTCTACGTGGTTAAAGTGTTTGCATAACGGAGATAGGAGCCTGTTGGTGGCCATGGATGGTGATGATGAGCATGAAAAACCTGAATATGAACTACCATTATTTTGGTGAAACCAATAAAGGAGTTTTTTCAACTTGGTTTTCTTGGTCGTAACTCTACAATGGCAGAGTCTTGGACTAGAAGATACAAGTTATTGCAGATATCTATTGTTAGAAAAAATTAAGGACGTGGCCGATAGGATTCCATGCCTCTTTAGCTCCAAGGACAACTACCCATTTCTACTGATACATGTGGGTACAAATGACACGGCAAAAAATGATTTACCAACTATCCGCAAAGACTTTGAAAGTTTGGGGAAGAAAGTAAAGGAACTGAATGCGCAGGTAGTATTCTCATCAATCCTTCCAGTTGATGGTCATGGCATCAGGAGATGGAATAGAATACTAGAGGTGAACAATTGGCTTCGGCAGTGGTGCAGAGAGCAAGGATTTGGATTTTTGGACCATGGCGTAAATTACCTCTATGATGGACTCCTTGCTAGAGATGGGATACATCTCACAAAACCTGGGAAACACATATTTGCCAGAAGACTTGCCACACTTATCAGGAGGGCTTTAAACTAGAAGAGGAGGGGATGGGAAGAAAAAAGGAAGACAAAAACATGCAGTTAAAGGACATATTAAACAAGACTATTAGATGTGGTAAAGAGGACCCAAGACAGGATACTCAGAAGAAAAGTAAAAAAAAGGAAGCAACAGAGCACAATCTGAAATGTTTTTACACAAATGCGCAAAGCTTGGGAAACAAACAGGGAGAATTAGAGCTGATAATACAGAAGGAAAATTATGATGTCATTGGTATCACAGAAACCTGGTGGAATGATAAGCATGATTGGAACATACAGATGGAAGGATACAACTTATTCAAAAAGAATAGAACTAATAAAAGAGGGGGAGGAGTTGCATTGTATGTTAGAAAAGATCACATCTCCACAGAAATTACAGTTTTACAGAATGATAATTTATTAGAAAATATTTGGGTAGTAATTCAAGGGAAAAACAATGATAAGGACATCATAATAGGTGTTTATTACAGACCACCAGGACAGACGGAAGTCATGGATGAGATCTTTTCACAGCAAATGACCACGCTCTCAAATAAACATGAAATTGTTATCATGGGAGACTTTAATTACCCAGACATTCATTGGGAAACCCACACAGCTACGAGTAAAGGCTCTATCAAATTTTTATCCTCTCTAGCAGACAACTTCATTGTCCAGCTAGTAGAAGAAAACACGAGAGGAACATCCATTCTGGACCTAGTTTTAACCAACAAGGAGGATATGGTTAAGGAACTAAGGGTAGCAGGGACATTGGGATTCAGCGACCATGCTATACTCGAGTTTGGGGTTGTAAGAAAAAGAAGACCTGAGAAGACACAGACTTCAAGGCTTGATTTTAGTAGGGCAGATTTTAGGGGCCTAAAGGTGAGGGTTAGTAGAATTCCATGGCGAAAAATTCTTAAGCACAAAAATGCACATGAGGGGTGGGAAATTTTCCGTAGGGAAATCATTAATGCACAGGAACTAACAATACCTAGAAGCAAGAAAAATGGGAATCACCCAAAAACACCAAGATGGATGACCAAAAAATTACATAACCTGCTAAAAAAGAAAAAGGAAACTTACAACAAGTGGAAGATGGGAGCTATATCTAAGGGAGAGTATACAGCAGTTTGCAGACTCTGCAAGATAAGCATTAAAAAAGCCAAGGCTGAATACAAATTGAAGCTTGCAAAAGAAGTTAAGAGCAAGGCAAAAGGTTTTTGGGGATATGTTAAGAGCAAAAGAAAAGTGAAGGAAACCATTGGAGTCCTAAAGAATGATAAGGGTGAAACAGTTAACATGGTGGATCAGCAGGTGGAGTTACTGAATTCATATTTTGTATCCGTCTTCTCCCAAAAAATGGATGGAAATATCAACATTAATGGTGATAGTGATGAGGGGAAAGAGGACTCCAAGCTGATTATAAGTGAAGGTTTGGTAAGAGAACATTTAGCTAAGATTAAGGAAACCAAGTCCCCAGGACCGGATGATTTACACCCTAGAGTTTTAAAAGAATTAGCAGAGGAAATAACAGAACCCCTTGCTATAATCTTCAATAAGTCATGGGAAACAGGACTGGTCCCTCTAGATTGGAAAAGGGCAAATGTGGTCCCCATCTACAAAAAGGGGAATAGGGACGACCCAGGAAATTATAGGCCGGTAAGTCTGACCTCGATAGTAGGAAAAATCTTTGAACAAATCGTTAAAGAACATTTAATTAGGTACCTGGATGGGAAGGCTTTAATTAATCAGAGCCAGCACGGCTTTATGCCTAATAAATCTTGCCAGACTAATCTTATTTCCTTCTATAATAAAGTCACTGAATGGTTGGACCAGGGGAATGCAGTGGACATAGTATATCTTGACTTTAGTAAGGCCTTTGATAAAGTATCACATAACATTCTTATTGAAAAAATGATCAAGTATGGCTTTGATAAAATATCAGTGAGGTGGGTTCACAATTGGCTAAATGATTGGGCACAACGAGTAATTCTAAATGGCTATACATCAAACTGGAAGAAAGTAAAAAGCGGGGGTGCCGCAGGGCTCTGTCCTGGGCCCAGTACTTTTTAATATTTTTATAAATGACCTGGATGATGGGATTAATGGGGAACTAATAAAATTTGCAGATGATACAAAGCTAGGAGGAATGGCCAACACTAGAGAGGAGAGAGAGTGCATCCAAAAGGACTTAGACACACTGGAACAATGGGCTGAGGTGAACAAAATGGTATTCAACAGGGACAAATGCAAAGTCCTACATCTGGGTAACAGAAATGCAAGAAGCATATATAGTATGGGAGGAATAGTACTAAGTGAGAGTACAGGGGAAAAGGATCTGGGCATAATAATAGATCGCAAACTCAACATGAGTCAACAGTGCGGCGCGGTGGCTAAAAAGGCTAACCAAATTCTAGGATGTATCAAGACGAGCATTGTAGCTAGATCAAGAGAGGTAATTATTCCGCTGTACTCTGCCCTGGTCAGACCCCACCTGGAATACTGTGTACAGTTCTGGGCGCCCCAGTTTAAGAAAGACATCGATTCATTGGAGCAGGTCCAGAGAAGAGCAACCAAAATGGTGGAAGGTCTACAAACCATGTCCTACGAGGAAAGGCTAAAAGAATTGGGACTGCTTAGTTTGCAGAAGAGAAGGCTAAGGGGAGACTTAATAGCGGTATTTAAATATCTGAAAGGTTGTCACAGTGCAGAGGGATCTACCCTATTCTCATTAGCAGAAGGAAGCACGAGAAGTAATGAGATGAAACTAAGGGGAAGGAGATTCAGATTAGACATTAGGAAAAACTTTCTAACAGTAAGGGTAGTGAGAGAGTGGAATAGGCTGCCACGGGAGGTGGTGAGTTCTTCATCAATTGAAATCTTCAAGCGGAAACTGGATAGGTATATAGCTGGGATGATTTAGGGAATCCTGCTTTTGCAGGGGGTTGGACTTGATGGCCCTTGAGGTCCCTTCCAACTCCAAATTTAAAAAAAAAAAAAAAAAAAAAAAAAACCTAAATGTGACTACAATCATTCATGGCCAACGTGTGCTAATATTCAATAATGTGTGACCCAGGCCTTTGAGCAGATATTGGACACTTTGAGATGTGTAAGAAATTCGCTAAAGACATATGGAAATATGAGAAGGTTGAGGAAGACCTTGTGGTGAGGTACAATAGATTTCAGGGGAATAAGAAGGTTGTGCATGTACAATAAACCTTGAGATGTATGTGAAGGTTGAAGAAGACCTTGTGTTGAGGGCGGCACAAGAGACCTCTATGAGTATAACAACATTGTACTGGTATAGTAAACCCTAAAATGTCTCAGAAGGTTGGGAAAATGCAGTAGACCTTAAAATTTGGGGAATTACAGGAGAGTTTGGAATATCTAAGGTGGTTAAGGAAGAACAGCAGATCCTCAGATGTCGAATATGGTTGGAGCAAGAATTTGATGACTTAAAAGATGACATGGTATGTTGAAGACTTGGGACGGGACCTTGTGATATCAAAAAGTTTGAGGAGATGTGGTGTCCCTTTTATGAGGTTAGTAAGGTACAAGAGTAATTTAGATTCATAAGAAGGTAGAACATAGAGAAGATAGGGAAACTCAGAACACTTTATTGTGATGTAGTATCGTAACAAGATGTGACCAGTCCCAAAAACTTGTGAGGTCTTCTTTATTTAGCCTTCATATGTGATGTGTAGGGTCACTTATATCACAACGAGATGAATTCTTAAGCTTTTCTCCCATCAGACCTCGTATCACAAGTGTTAAGATAAAGCAACATCTTCTGAGTAGCCTGACACTGACTGAGGATCGAATACCTGCTCCTTAAATACGACAGTGATTTCACCGGCCCATAATCCCCCATTCTGGCTCCTATGTCAGCTCAAGGAATATTTCATGACAAGATGTGGGGTGTTAAATATTTTACTATAA
This sequence comes from Leptodactylus fallax, assembly GCA_947044405.1. NCBI lineage: Eukaryota > Metazoa > Chordata > Amphibia > Anura > Leptodactylidae > Leptodactylus > Leptodactylus fallax. Next base: position 149,047 of record CAMRHE010001002.1, read on the forward strand.
GTAGATGTTACTCAGATCTAGAGAAGCCCCATCTGCTCCTTATCATGTATCGGAGATCTGATCAGACATCGTAACCCCGACCTCCTTACGTAAATCCATTATGTGTATTACTGTACAAGTATCTGCCAACAAACATATCAACCTGAAAATCATTTGGAGGAGAAAAAGTAGGAAAAACATTGTAAAAAGAAGCAAAAAAAACCCCAAATGAAATAGAGACAGATGGATTAAGACAAATAACTTTATTTAGAGAATATTTTGAGTTATTGATACACAAATGACAAATTTCTCACCATAAATAAATTATTAGGTATAAACTTAATGAGGGGATGAAACGTTTCTGGGGTGAGGGATGAGATACAACGTACTGTACATACGGGCTATACAAGGTTCGGTCACATGGTAGATACGTCTTGGATTTGCAGGCAGATCCTCCGCGTCTCACAATCACTTTACTTATATCCCATTTGTGGTTTCTGGGAGGGAAAAAAAAGAAAAAAAAAGGTAAAAAATACTTAAAAGTGAAATCCATAATTTGTGCTTTAAGCTGATCTAATAATACAAAGAATGAGAAGATCCTGTAGGTAAAGTGCAGGATAGATGAGATACGTCAGAGCCGAGGGTATCACACTATACACACATCATGGCGACAAAGCGGAGAGCAGGACTTATACCGATGACATCAGGAAATAAGGATGAAGAAATGACATCGATGGAAAACACTACAGAGGATTTATTATTACACATCATAAAGATATTGAATTGTCCAATATGATTATTATCAATTTTTTTGCATTTTTCAAGTTTTTTTCTGCTTTCTCAGAGGCATATGGTGTCTGTCTATCTATCTATCTATCTATCTATCTATCTATCTATCTATCTATCTCATATTTATCTATCTATCTCATACCTATCTATCTCATATCTATCTATCTCATATCTATCTATCTCATATCTATCTATCTATCTCATATCTATCTCATATCTATCTATCTATCTATCTATCTATCTCATATCTATCTATCTCATATCTATCTATCTCATATCTATCTATCTCATATCTATCTATCTATCTATCTATCTATCTATCTCATATCTATCTATCTATCTATCTATCTCATATCTATCTATCTCATATCTATCTATCTATCTCATATCTATCTCATATCTATCTCATATCTATCTATCTATCTATCTATCTCATATCTATCTATCTATCTCCTATCTATCTATCTCATATCTATCTATCTATCTCATATCTATCTATCTCATATCTATCTATCTATCTATCTATCTCATATCTATCTATCTCATATCTATCTATCTATCTAATATCTATCTCATATCTATCTATCTATCTCATATCTATCTATCTATCTATCTATATATCTAATATCTATCTCATATCTATCTCATAACTATCTATCTATCTCTCTATCTATCTATCTATCTATCTAATATCTATCTAATATCTATCTCATATCTATCTATCTCATATCTATCTCATACCTATCTATCTATCTAATATCTATCTCATATCTATCTCTCTCATATCTTTCTATCTATCTCATATCTATCTATCTATCTATCTAATATCTATCTCATATCTCTCTCTCATACCTATCTATCTATCTATCTCATATCTATCTATCTCATATCTATTATCTATCTATCTCATATCTATCTATCTATCTATCTATCTATCTATCTATCTCATATCTATCTATTATCTATCTATCTATCTATCTCATATCTATCTATCTATCTATCTCATATCTATCTCATATCTATCTATCTATCTATCTCCTATCTATCTATCTCATATCTATCTATCTATCTATCTATCTATCTATCTATCTCATATGTATCTATCTCATATCTATCTATCTATCTATCTATCTATCTATCTCATATCTATCTAGCTCATATCTATCTATCTATCTCATATCTATCTATCTCATATCTATCTATCTATCTATCTATCTATCTATCTCCTATCTATCTATCTCATATCTATCTATCTATCTATCTCATATCTATCTCATATCTATCTATCTAATATGTATCTCATATCTATCTATCTATCTCATATCTATCTATCTATCTAATATCTATCTATCGCATATCTATCTATCTATCTCATATCTATCTCATAACTATCTATCTATCTTCTATCTATCTATCTAATATCTATCTCTCTCATATCTATCTATCTATCTAATATCTATCTCATATCTATCTCTCTCATATCTATCTATCTCATATCTATCTATCTATCTATCTAATATCTATCTCATATCTCTCTCTCTCATATCTATCTATCTCATATCTATCTCTCTCATATCTATCTATCTATCTATCTCATATCTATCTATCTCATATCTATTATCTATCTATCTCATATCTATCTATTTATCTCATATCTATCTATCTATCTATCTCATATCTATCTATCTCATATCTATCTATGTATCTATCTATCTATCTCATATCTATCTATGTATCTATCTATCTCATATCTATCTATCTATCTCATATCTATCTATCTATCTCATATCTATCTATCTATCTCATCTCTATCTATCTATCTATCTATCTCATCTCACTATCTATCTATCTATCTATCTATCTATCTGTCTATCTCTTTCTCTATAATTTCCCATCTCTTTTGCTTTGTCTAAGTGATAGCTATTACCGTGCGGTTTGTAGTTCGCGTCCTCTGCCCTCTCTCTCTTCCCTGTCGGCTCCTCTTTCAGTGTCTGTCTACAGAATTCCCTTTCCATTAATGATTTGTCCATATGGCCTTGTATAAACTTCCAGCCAATTATATCTCGCCGGGCCTAAACAGACTGGAAATCACAGCCTCGACACATTTTTACAGCTGCAGCCCAGGACGATTTACCAAATATAGAGCACAAATTTGCTGGACTTGCAATTGGATGCGTATAAAAGTAGTGTGAATGAAGGCTGATCCCATCCTTCACCGGCTCTGCATCTAGAGGTAAGCTCCCGTCCCTGGGCCACGCTGCCCCCGCTGGATATCCATCTGGATTGTATTAAACTTTTTTCATCAGGATTCCACAATCTGTGGAAATATTTTGGATTTTTTTTAAAAATTTATAAGAAGGTTAAAACATGAGCAATAGACGGTACCATCAAAGGACCATTCACATGGCTGGAGCCCTTGCTGAAGGATGAATTTACAATTGAAAATGAGAAAATTTTTGGATTTAGGATTGGCCTTTGTGTAGCTTTATTGCCATCCGAGCTGTCAGTGTGCTCAGTTTAGAACCCAATAGTACCATGTCCGCCATGTTCTTTATGCTACGTAAGGTTGCCATTGCTCTAAGGCCTGTAACAGGGAAAAGTTTTGGGGGTGTCCACATCGGCCAACAACCCTCTTGTCCCAACCCTCATTTTCCTCTCAAGAAACCAAACCAACTTGGCATTTAGACATAGTATGTAAATGTTGTTTATTACTATAGACCAGTGATGTCCAACCTGTGCCTTACGGCTGCTGCAAAACTACACCCTCTGGAGGTTGTCAAGAATGCTTTACGACAGCTGGTGAGCCACAGGTTGCAGACCACAGATGTAGACAACGGAAATTTAACGTCTTCAATTTTTTAACATTTTTTCAGCTTCATTTTCTTGCCATTTTGTGGTCTTCATTTTCATCTTGAAGAAGTACTAAAGGTGAGTAGATACAGTCAAGGGAAGGAAAGTCAACATCACTTTATATAATTATATATTTTATGTTTTTCAACAAATTCTAAATTTTCAAATGTTGACTTTTCGGCAAAAAAAAAAAAAATCTGCAAATTTATTTATATTTCCCATTACTTTAATGTTAGACAATAGATAATAAGACCTGACCAAAGTCATATAGAATGAGGCCCCATGTTGCAGAGAAGCTGCTTTTTCGTTGCAGATTTTGCTGCGTTTTTTTGAACCAAAGCCAAGAATGGCTACAAAAGGTATAGAAATATCTAGGAAGTTCTTAGACTTCTTAGACTTCTCTTACCCTTCTCCCTTCTGCTCAATCCATTCCTGGCTCAAAAAACGCAACAAAAAAAAGCAGAATTTCCCCAATGTGGGCCTCAGCCTAAAGGTGGCCCTAGATGTAACAATGGGGCCACGATTCAACAGGAATGGGACACAAAAATATTTCCCACGACGTGCTCGTCTCTTGGGAAATGTTGTTCATGTCTATTACTGCCCTTATGCATTTTCACAAACAGTAGTGAACTAAATCTTAGGATTGTGCCCTTTATCACTAAAAAATGATAAAAAAAATTTGATGCAGGTCAGAAAGAATTGTAAAGTATAAGAAGAGTAGAATGAATAATTGTATATTCTCTCCATGGCAACGCAGAAACAACAAACACCATGGGTGACGCAGAGATGGCCATTTTTGGCGCAGCCGCTCAGTTTCTCCGAAAAACTGAGAAAGAGCGGATAGAGGCCCAGAACCGGCCCTTCGATGCCAAAACATCTTACTTTGTGATTGACCCAAAAGTGATGTACGTAAAAGGAATTATTCAGAGCAGGGATGGAGGAAAAGTAACTGTAAAGAAAGAAGACAACACCGTAAGTTCTAGCATAAAAGGATTCCATTAAAAGGTAAAAAGTCTTGACTACTTGTACTTGTACTTGACATTCTGCCTGTTCCTGCATTTTTCTGGGTCAGACTGTAACAGTGAAGGACGATGAAGTCTTTGCCATGAACCCTCCAAAGTACGACAAGATTGAAGACATGGCGATGATGACCCACTTGAATGAACCTGCTGTCTTGTATAACCTCAAAGAGCGTTATGCCGCCTGGATGATCTACGTAAGTGTTCACAATCCCTAATGATATCGAGCCATTGTTGGTTGTCACATCAAGGACACAGGGTAGGGCATAAGATTATGTGGATGCATAAGCTTGCACACATATCCAGTTGTAAAATACAATCATCTATGTTACAATGGTGGGATGGTGGTCACCTATTAGGGGAGATGAGGGGAGATGATGCCCCGTTGACACCTCAACCTGTTAAACTGTAATGTTTAAAGCTATCCATACATGTTAGGAAGCTGTCAGCCAAAACCTTGAGTGTGCACATATCCCTAATGGGGAATGGAGGGAAAACTCCCTTAGACACCTCTGGTGGTGACTTATCTCCACAAAGGAGAAGAATGTCACACATTGTGATGGGAGAGTTGGGGCACCTTCATGCACTTCAGAGAGAAAACATATTTGGTCTACACTTAGAACACCACCTATACCATGTAAAATGCCGCAAAATCATTGTCAGACTGGTCCACCAGAGTACCAGAGGATCCTCCAGGCTCTAACGCAATAATGGTCGAGCAGAAGACACTAAATTTGAAGGGTAATAGGGTCTATTTCCTATGGGTTGTTGAAGGGTGGGCCCCCAAAATCATTTCATCTTGTGGGCCCAAGGAAGCTCAGTCCAACACTGCTCGAAATAGACAAATGTATTGTAAATGTCAAGGAACAAGCATAACGATGATTCTTTACTATAGACCTACTCTGGGCTCTTTTGCGTCACTGTCAATCCCTACAAATGGCTGCCTGTGTACAATCCCGAGGTGGTGGCTGGATACAGAGGCAAGAAGCGTCAGGAGGCCCCACCACACATCTTCTCCATCTCTGATAATGCCTATCAGTTCATGTTGACTGGTATGTATGAACTTGCTGTGATAAGTATATGGCTGACTATACACTTTAGATGGCTATCTCTCTTGACCCACCCACTGTCAAAACACATGCATACTGGGCTCAGTTGAGAGTGCATGGCTTCTGAATGGGGACGGTGGAGAAAGCTGCTGGACAAAATAATTCAGTATGTTGAAATCCAACAGGCTGATTTCCTCCTGATGGCAGATGTTGATGGAGAGATGGATTGGGCTGTTGGATTCCAACATGCCCCATCCTTTTGTTCTCAGAGGAGATTAGCCACCGCCAGCAGAGTCTATAGAGGACAGAGGTGTCTGGCAGCAGCTTACTCCTCCCCATTGAGAAGATGGGCCTGCTTGGCCGAGCCTGCATGTATTTGGGGGTCGGGAGAAATAGTTGTAGGCCAAACGAATGTTCAGTCAACAGCTATGTAAAGTGTACAGCCATCCTTAGAGGTAAGATGGCGGGGTGTTCAGTTCACTCCTTGAGTACATGCTAAGGTGCTTGGAGGGAGAAGTAATTTCTATCTTCTTATCACAGACATGTTTATTTTTCTCCTTCTTTTTTTATATCTTAGATCGTGAAAACCAGTCTATCCTGATCACGTGAGTACAATCTTCAGTCAGGCTACTTCATTGGAGAAGATTATTGAGGGATTGCTTACAATCCTTTAGCCAAATTTCATATTGACCTACGTTGTCCTTTCTAAGAGTCAAAAGATGGGGTCTGTTAGGCTAGTCACAAGATCATCGAGCACTGGGGCTGGTCAGATCATTGCCAGTCATCGTGAGAACCAAGACCCCATGCACACGACCATTCACAGTGTAATATCCATTTTATTTTCATGGATATCACATAGTCCTATGTGTTTCTATGGTTCCATGCATACTCTGGCGGGGGAGCCATGAACCCGGGGACACAAAACTTACTACAGGTCCGATTCCAGTCTGATTGGGGTCTGGGTTCATCTATTGTAGTGTATGGCTCCATGTGAAACAGGAAAGTCATATGGATGCCATCTGTGTGCTGGCCATCCTGTTTTTTATGGACCCATAGACTATGGTCATGTGCACGTAGCCTTACACTCAGTAATGATAATATAGATTTAAGTCAATTTCAACATCAACGTTATGTTGAGGCCACACTTTTAACAGTATTGGCCATGTTATTCCCCGTCAGTGATGATGTACTAGGGTATGATCTGATAGACAATATTGGTCAACTCTTGTCTATTTGGTAGTATATTTGTACTACCTACTCATTTGTTTTATGACAATACTAGGGGATGAAACACTATCTTATCTTTCGGGAATGTTTTGATGTAGTCATAGATTTGATGGAGGGTTCGTGACCACAGATGACGCATGCATAATTCTGACTGATGTTTCCGAAGGAATTATCAGACACTTTGCATAGAATTGGGGTCGCCTGGGTAACTGCTAAACCCATTTCTGTATCATAGTGGGGAATCTGGTGCTGGGAAGACGGTGAACACGAAACGTGTCATCCAGTACTTTGCAACAATTGCAGCCATTGGTGAAAAGAAGAAAGAACCTGAACCTGGAAAGATACAGGTAAGTGTCCCATCCCAAATAGGCAAATACTGGGGCTTCACTTCCTTATCTTAACACAGCCTGGAAAGGCTCTCTATCTAGTCTATCCTTAAAACCAGTTGCTGAAGACTACACCAATCTGTTTAATTTCTATGCACATCCTGTTCCTATGGTATTCTTAGTAAGGTCTGAATGAAGAAGGCAAGAAGGTGATGTAAGTCATTGCATGATAAGTTACAAAAGTCCCACATTATTCATTGCAGGGAACTCTGGAGGATCAAATCATCCAGGCCAACCCATTGCTAGAGGCCTTTGGTAATGCCAAGACCGTGAGGAATGACAACTCCTCCCGTTTTGTGAGTATTCTTGGGATATCAGACCTAGTACTTTGTTATTTTTTTAGGAAGGAGGTCACATATTCGATTAGAATTAATAATCTCTTTTGGCATTTAGGGTAAATTTATCAGAATTCATTTCGGCACAACAGGCAAGCTGTCCTCTGCTGACATTGAGACATGTAAGTTTAATGGATGGACATTAACGTTTTAGTCTTTTATTAACCTTCACAACCCCCTAATAGGTGAAACCTTTGATTTTTCTTAGATCTTCTGGAAAAATCCAGAGTAACATTCCAGCTGTCTGCAGAAAGGAGCTACCATATCTTCTACCAGATCATGTCCAACAAGAGACCAGAGCTGATCGGTAAGTTGACCTGAGACAACATCTTCACTAGGGACACCAAAAATCCCGAAACACAAATCTAGTGATATTGAAATACAGTACTAAGGATGACATGCACATTTCCCAGGAATATTACACATGGTTTTAAGGGTAATCCTGGTGAAGATCTGTCTTGGGCACTGTTCTAAAAACACCAGGGTGGCAGTTTTATATAGATTATTCCAAGAGTATGGCTGATATTAGGTGTCCTGGTGTCCAAGCATTGGGATGTATGTTCTGTGCACCAGACACAATCATGTGCACAGGCACCTGAAGCTAAAGAGGAACTATAACTATGGGGTCTCAATTGGTTCTGGTCTAAGGCCTGAATATTGGGACCTATAATATCTGATATCACTGTCCTTATAGCGAGGACCATTTACAGATATTGAAAAAAAAAAAATATTCTGACAGGTCACACCCTGTAACAAGTCACATCCAAGAAATCTTGTCTAATAACAAGTCACACCATTAAATCAAGTCCCGTCAAAGCCATATAACGTTGAAGAAATGTCAAATGTTGGCAACTATGGAAATGTAGAACCAGCAAAGACCACTATTTGGCATTTGCCGAGCTCTCCTACTCACAATAACCTAGACACAAATGTAGATAGATTTGTTATCCGAATACATATTATCATATAGACTACAGGAAATGCTACCAAACAAGATCGCACCGCCAGCTACACTATCAAATTATCTATATGACTCCATTTCTTCTCCAGACATGCTTCTCATCACAACAAACCCATACGACTTCCCATACATCAGCCAGGGTGAGATCACAGTGACCAGCATTGACGACCAAGAGGAGTTGATGGCTACAGATGTAAGTTCTGCTAACCTCATATCACAGCCCCCTGATCACATAAAACCAGGTCGTATACAGTATATATCGCAACAGCAACACTCTACTTATCATTAACAGAGCGCCATTGACATCCTCGGGTTCAATCCAGATGAGAAGGTCGGTATCTACAAAATGACTGGTGCTGTAATGCACTACGGCAACATGAAATTCAAGCAAAAGCAAAGAGAGGAGCAGGCCGAGCCCGACGGCACAGAAGGTAGGACCAGCTGGATACTTTCATCTATGATGTCGAATACATGGTCTCTGGTCCTTCATGACTGACTATTGTCCATTGCTATCATTTTCAACTATCAAAAACATATAAAAATATTTCAGAATGGTCCCAATACACCTGAGATAAATATTTTCTCCTGTTATTCCACCTACATTAGTTACATCTATAAGAGTAGAGGCTTTTACCTCTTTGTTGTAAGACTATACACTTCGAAACATGACATAAAGGTGGAGAGTGGGGAACTATAAGAAGCCAGTAATTTTTTGCTTAGAGATATTCAGCAAGTAAAAAGATAAAAACTGGTTTATGTATAAGGGTTTCATGTGTTTTATAGTGGCTGACAAGGCTGCCTATCTGATGGGTCTGAACTCTGCCGATCTGCTGAAAGCTTTGTGCTTCCCAAGAGTCAAAGTCGGAAATGAATTTGTGACCAAAGGTCAAACTGTCCAGCAGGTACAGAATGTTCCAGGGTTTTAGCTCAATTTGATGGTCATCACAAAGTTGACACGGCTTTCATTGCCATTTAGGTGTACAACTCAGTGGGCGCCTTGGGCAAGTCCGTCTATGAGAAGATGTTCTTGTGGATGGTCATCCGTATTAACCAACAGCTGGACACCAAGCAGCCAAGACAGCACTTCATCGGTGTCTTGGATATTGCCGGCTTTGAGATCTTTGATGTAAGTAATGTAACATCATGTATCTGAGGAACAGAGAAGAAGACCTCTCAAAACGTGTTGCACTTTTTTTTTTAATAAAGCTCCCTCTTTTACAGAGGAGCACCTCTTATTTGCTATTGGAATACCATAGTAACATCACGTGACATACTGTGTAAATGTATCACTGATTGTAACAATATTGACCAATATTTCCTTCTAATCAGTTCAACAGCTTGGAACAACTTTGCATCAACTTCACCAATGAGAAACTGCAACAATTCTTCAACCACCACATGTTTGTGCTGGAACAAGAGGAGTACAAGAAGGAAGGAATTGACTGGGAGTTCATTGACTTCGGCATGGACTTGGCCGCCTGCATTGAGCTTATTGAGAAGGTACTGTATACAATGCAAATAGAGAGCTACCAATTTTACCATATATTAGACACATAGTACAGCACACACTATTGATAACTAGTATATTGGTACATTGACTGTATAAGTTATGACTATATCAATATGAATATAATTTGAAGTGTAATACAATGCAGTACCATATGTATTCAGAAATATTCAACACATAATATGTTATTATTATTTATTATTCATCCTTGATCAGCCAATGGGCATTTTCTCCATCCTTGAAGAGGAGTGCATGTTCCCTAAGGCGACAGACACTTCCTTCAAGAACAAGCTGTATGATCAGCATCTCGGCAAGTCCAACAACTTCCAGAAACCTAAACCTGGCAAAGGCAAAGCTGAGGCTCACTTCTCCCTGGTCCACTACGCTGGGACTGTGGACTACAACATCTCTGGCTGGCTGGACAAGAACAAGGACCCACTGAATGAGACTGTCATTGGGCTCTACCAGAAGTCCTCAGTGAAACTGCTGTCCTTCCTGTATTCAGCATACTCTGGTTCAGAAGGAGGTAATGTATTGGCTCAGTCACAAAATATCTAATAAGATAACACATAAAAAAACTCATAGCTACAGAAAACAACAGAAAAATATTTTCTATTATTTAGAGGGTGGTGGAAAGAAGGGAGGTAAGAAGAAGGGTTCCTCCTTCCAGACTGTATCTGCTCTTTTCAGGGTAAATATAAATATCTTCCATGCAGTTCTTTGTATATCGGTATCTGTATGTTATAGTGGATTTTCTCATGTATATCATTTTATACATCTATAGGAAAATCTGAACAAGCTGATGTCCAACTTGAGGAGCACCCACCCTCACTTTGTACGTTGTCTGATCCCCAATGAAACCAAGACTCCAGGTAAGAAGTTTTAGGTTTTAGTGACAAAGCAATGCTTCCTGGTTAGGTAGCTACAAGTTCTTTTGTCCTTATAGGTGCTATGGATCATCACCTGGTCATGCACCAGCTCAGGTGTAATGGTGTACTTGAGGGCATCAGGATTTGCAGGAAAGGATTTCCCAGCAGAATCCTCTATGGTGACTTCAAACAGCGGTATGGGATAAATCTAAAGGTGATTTTATCATATATAATAAGTTCTTACATTTCAATTAACTAATGTATCCTGCCTTTAAACAGCTACAAGGTGCTGAATGCCAGTGCTATTCCAGAGGGTCAGTTCATTGACAGCAAGAAAGCTTCTGAGAAGCTTCTTGGATCCATCGATGTTGACCACACACAATACAAGTTTGGACACACCAAGGTATTTACTATTACCATTTAAGTTTCTAGAGAATTCCATGCAAACTTATAATTTAACTCAACTTGCTTTGTTTGCAGGTCTTCTTCAAGGCTGGTCTCTTGGGTACCCTTGAGGAGATGCGAGATGACAAATTGGCACAGTTGATCACTCGTACTCAGGCTATGTGCAGAGGATTCCTCATGAGAGTTGAGTTCAAGAGGATGATGGAGAGGAGGTAGCTTCAAGTTTAGGCTTAGTATAATACAATGTCTTCTTTAGTGACTATTTTTATGATATAAGTATGGTTTGTTTCCAGGGAGTCTATCTTCAGCATCCAGTACAACATCCGTGCTTTCATGAATGTCAAAACTTGGCCATGGATGAAGCTTTACTTCAAGATCAAGCCTCTCCTGAAGAGTGCTGAGTCTGAGAAGGAGATGGCCAACATGAAAGAAGAGTTTGAGAAGACAAAGGAAGCTCTGGCCAAGTCAGAAGCCAAGAGGAAAGAGCTGGAGGAGAAGATGGTCGGCATTCTCCAGGAGAAAAATGACCTGCAGCTCGCAGTTGCATCTGTAAGTTATTATTGGTATCCATTACACAATGTCCACATATAAAGCACAATACTGAAAGTACAGTTCTGAAAGAGCAGAGTTTAATTTGCTTTTCCAAATAAATTTCGCAGGAAGTTGAGAGCCTGGCAGATGCTGAGGAAAGATGTGAAGGTCTCATCAAAGCCAAAATTCAACTGGAAGCCAAAATCAAAGAGGCTAATGAGAGGCTAGAAGATGAAGAAGAATCCAATGCCGAACTAACCGCCAAGAAGAGGAAACTGGAGGACGAGTGCTCTGAGCTGAAAAAGGACATTGATGATCTTGAGCTGACCTTGGCCAAAGTAGAGAAGGAAAAACACGCCACCGAGAATAAGGTATTCATATTAAATACACTGTACTACCAAACCACTTATACCAGTTTTATTTATTTTGTTAATTCCTATCCCCTATTTATTTCATATTTTATATTTAAATCTCTGGTGCGCACACCAACCGCCACTCCATTCAGAATGGGGGGATGAAAGTCCCCCGTTCTTCTGATCAGTGGGGGTCTGAGTGGTCAGCTAATATTTATTGTAAGGCTACATAGTGTTTGACAATTTTGCCCCCATGTTAGCACAATTGATATTAAGCATCACTTGGTAGCCACTGACAATCATGGCATCCTGGTTCTCCATTATGAAACAGTATCAAGATGTCATCACCTCTGGCTAACAGAGATAAATGCCAGCTCAGGAGTATGTTTTATATTATGCCTCATATGTCCTAATGCACATGGGAAGGAATTGTCCTAAGAAGACAATCCAGTTATTACGACATCTTCAATCTTAAAAAATACTACTTAATAGCTTCTAATATTCTCAAAATACAGGTGAAGAATCTCACAGAAGAGATGGCAGTACTTGACGAAACCATTGCCAAGCTAACCAAGGAGAAGAAAGCTCTCCAAGAAGCCCACCAACAAACCTTGGATGATCTGCAAGCTGAAGAGGACAAAGTCAACACTCTAACAAAAGCTAAAACCAAGCTAGAGCAGCAAGTGGATGATGTAAGTAGAATGAACTCATGTCATAGAAAATATTCTGGCCAATAATCTTTCATTAAAATTAATTTGCATATTATATTATAGCTTGAAGGATCATTAGAGCAAGAGAAGAAACTTCGCATGGACATGGAGAGGGCTAAGAGGAAGCTGGAAGGCGACCTGAAATTGGCTCAGGAGTCCACAATGGACTTGGAAAACGACAGGCAACAACTGGATGAAAAAGTTAAAAAGTGAGACACATATATTAATACTGGTTAGAAATGGGCCCTGGATTAGAATAAATATAGTAAGTGTATGTTGTTTTCGCTCAAAACAGGAAGGACTTTGAGATCAGCCAGTTCCAGAGTAAGATTGAAGATGAACAGGCGCTGGGAGCTCAGCTGCAAAAGAAGATTAAGGAGCTCCAGGTACAATTTCTCAGTTTTATTACTGAACAAGACCCAGGTTAATATTTACTATGCCTCTTCATGCCATATTTTTCTCTTAACTTAACCAATAGGCCCGTATTGAGGAACTGGAAGAAGAAATTGAGGCAGAACGTGCAGCTCGTGCCAAGGCTGAGAAACAGCGTTCTGACCTCTCAAGAGAGCTTGAAGAGATCAGTGAGCGCCTGGAAGAAGCTGGGGGTGCAACCTCCACTCAGATTGAACTAAACAAGAAGCGTGAGACTGAGTTCCAGAAGATGCGAAGGGACTTAGAAGAATCCACCTTACAACATGAAGCCACTTCTGCCGCTCTCAGGAAGAAGCATGCCGATAGCATGGCCGAGTTTGGAGAACAAATTGATAACCTTCAGAGGGTCAAACAAAAACTGGAAAAAGAGAAGAGTGAACTCAAGATGGAGATTGATGACCTGGCCAGCAACATGGAAGCTGTCTCCAAATCCAAGGTAAGCGCACATTCATAGGGTGATTGGTAAATCCTAGAACGGTGAACAGTAAATCCTACTAGGCATGGTCACAGATTGTAAAACCTTTCATGGCTTTGGTTTAACCTAAATAACAAGTCTTAATATCTACATTTTAAAACAGGCAAACTTTGAGAAAATGTGCAGAACTCTTGAGGACCAATTTAGCGAGATTAAAACTAAAGAAGATGAGCATCTTAGAGTCATCAATGACCTAAATGCACAGAAAGCACGTCTTCATACAGAAAATGGTAATGAACTATTGAAACCAAATCTCTTGTCTAGTTTTACATACAGATGTATCTTTCCTTACCTTTCCTCTTGGCTTGACATATCCTGAGTTGAATGGTTCAAAAAGACCAGCTTTACAAGAAGCAACATGGTTTTCAGATACTCTGTCAAGAGTTGTTTAATATGCGTGTTTCCCAGTGGTTGTGTTATGAACTGCAGATTTTCAAGGGTTTTGCTAGCATGTTGTGATAACTTGTATCATGATAAATTGGAGACAATTACAAATCTGTGGAAAGGTAAGGGTGGACACACCTGTCTATAACACCACTTGTACCAATTGTGCTGCTGTTAATTTATCCCCAAAGGTGAATACAGTCGCCAGGTTGAGGAAAAAGAATCACTAATCTCTCAGCTTTCAAGAGGGAAACAAGCTTTCACACAGCAAGTTGAGGAGCTGAAGAGGCAGCTTGAAGAGGAAACAAAGGTGCAGTACAGTTTTATATAAATTTGATCTTTAGGGGCTGAATGATATTGCACCATCAGATATCAATTCTTATCTGTACCATGCTCTTAAAGGCCAAGAATGCCCTGGCTCATGGTCTGCAGTCTGCCCGCCATGATTGTGACCTACTCAGGGAGCAATATGAAGAGGAGCAGGAAGCCAAAGGGGAACTTCAACGATCCCTCTCCAAGGCCAACAGCGAGGTTTCACAGTGGAGAACGAAATATGAGACAGATGCCATCCAACGCACAGAAGAACTGGAAGAAGCCAAGTAGGTTCCACAATCGATACACAGATCATAACATAAAAAGCTGATACACACTTTGTAAAAAATTGCTTATTCTGGCCCTCATGAGACACCGGTTGTTATGTCTAGATTGGATCCCGGATGAGTACAAACATAATTTCTGATGACTTTTCTCATACTCTAAGATCTAGTAGAAAGTAAATTATTTGTGCAGTTAATGATGGACTCTTTGTACAACAGGAAAAAGCTTGCTCAACGTCTTCAGGAAGCTGAGGAACAGATTGAGGCGGTCAACTCCAAATGTGCCTCTCTAGAGAAGACCAAACAAAGACTACAAAATGAAGTTGAGGACCTGATGGTGGATGTAGAACGATCAAATGCAGCATGTGCTGCCCTCGATAAGAAGCAGAGAAACTTTGACAAGGTTCGTCCTCACAGTTGATCTCATGTAGAGCGTTAACAGCGTATAGTTTGTAAGTCTTTTTTGCATCGTGCAACTCCTATGTATAATGAATGTTTTCCATGTTCAGGTGCTGGCAGAATGGAAGCAGAAATATGAAGAAACTCAAGCTGAATTAGAGGCTTCCCAGAAAGAGTCCAGGTCACTTAGCACCGAGATCTTTAAGTTGAAGAACTCATATGAAGAGACATTAGACCAGCTTGAGACTCTGAAGAGAGAAAACAAGAACCTTCAACGTAAGTAAATAGCCTATGGAGTATCGGGAAGTCACAAGCTAATAATGGTCTTCATAGTCATGTAGCACGCAGAGCCATTGTATGGTTGTCTAAAGGAATATGCAAGACTGTGGTTAATTTGATCTTTTTGTTTTAAATCAGAGGAGATCTCTGACCTGACAGAACAGATTGCAGAGGCAGGAAAAGCAGTTCATGAACTGGAAAAGGCCAAGAAAGTAGTAGAGCAGGAGAAGTCTGAACTGCAGTCCTCCTTGGAAGAAGCTGAGGCAGCACTGGAGCATGAAGAAGCTAAGATTCTCCGAATACAGCTTGAGCTGACACAAGTGAAATCTGAAATTGATAGAAAGATTGCAGAGAAAGATGAAGAGATTGAGCAAATCAAGAGGAACAGCCAGCGAGCCTTGGAATCCATGCAGAGCACTTTGGATGCTGAAATCAGAAGCAGGAATGATGCTCTGCGACTGAAGAAGAAGATGGAGGGAGATCTTAATGAGATGGAGATCCAACTGAGTCATGCCAATCGCCAGGCTGCAGAGGCCCAGAAACAACTCAGGAATGTACAAGGACAACTGAAGGTAGGTTATTTTGAGATTAATGCAACTGCAATTTGGGGCAAGATGACCAATTTGGTAACTTTCTGAATCATTTCCTACTTAGGATGCCCAACTGCATCTTGATGATGCACTTAGAGGAAATGAAGACCTGAAGGAACAGCTTGCTATTTCTGAGAGAAGGAACAACCTCATGACAGCAGAAATTGAAGAGATAAGATCTGCCCTGGAACAGACAGAACGTGCACGCAAGGTGGCAGAACAGGAGCTCCTAGATGTCACTGAGCGCGTTCAGCTGCTGCACTCCCAGGTGAGGTTTCGTGACCTTACACAAATTTGGATCCATAATTATGAAGAATAACATCCACATAATGATAATGTCCTTTATACTATCAGAACACCAGCCTTATAAACACTAAGAAGAAGCTGGAAAATGATGTCTCTCAACTCCAAACTGAAGTGGAAGAAGCCATCCAAGAATCCAGGAATGCAGATGAAAAAGCTAAGAAGGCCATCACAGATGTAAGTCGTCATACCCAACTGAGCAATATAGTCAAAACTAAAAGAAAAAGTGTTGTAATTTTTTTTTTTAATCTTGTACGTTGTCAGGCGGCCATGATGGCAGAAGAATTAAAGAAGGAACAGGACACCAGCGCCCATCTTGAAAGGATGAAGAAGAACCTTGAGCAGTCTGTGAAGGATCTTCAGCATCGTCTTGATGAAGCTGAGCAGCTGGCTATGAAAGGTGGCAAGAAGCAACTACAGAAACTGGAAGCCAGGGTGAGCTCATGTCGTGTAATATGCTTGACACAATGTAGGGACACATTTATACCATAGCGAGGTCTATAAGTACGAAAGTCAAGACATACCACTGCATAAGAATTACAATAATTACAATACCTTACAGGTTCGTGAGCTTGAAAACGAGCTTGATGCAGAGCAAAGGAGGAGCTCTGAAGCAGTCAAGGGTGTGCGGAAATTTGAGAGAAGAGTCAAGGAACTGTCCTACCAGGTTTGCAAATCTCTCACCATATACTATTGCATATTGTTAGCAAATTAAATATCTTCATGGTTGGCAGGATTATGGAGCTCCTATAGTGGTCCTATAGACACGTAGCATTTGGTACAAGACATTGGAAGGTTAAATACAGGATGAACATCTCTTCTGATGAGAGAGGCCATGTCTAGGCCAATGAAATGTGCTAAACTTTTTGCTATTTCACTTCACAGTCTGAGGAGGACAAGAAGAACGTGTTCAGGCTTCAGGACTTAGTGGACAAGTTGCAAATCAAAGTCAAAGCTTACAAGAGACAATCTGAGGAAATTGTAAGTAGATCACGTACCGTATAGCTGGCACCTTCCAAAAAGACAAATTTTAGATGAAAGACATAAAAGAAACATTTTCTCTCTCAAAAACAAACCTGTATCTAAAATTTTAGGAGGAACAAGCCAACGTCCATCTGTCCAGATTCAGGAAGACTCAACATGAGCTGGAGGAGGCTGAGGAACGTGCCGACATTGCAGAATCTCAGGTCAACAAACTAAGAGCCAAGAGCCGCGACATCGGCAAGGTGAGGTCCTGGAGCTCCTTTATATGGGTATTCTTTATCATTATACATGGATTTGTATTCAGTGAGGCCTATATAATATATTCACTGTGGATTCCAATAGCTACAGCTACCTGAATCCATGCTCAGTCTACGAGAACCTCCTCCTGCCCTGGACATGGTCAATGAGGTTGAAAATCAGATTTTCAGTAGGGTTTTTTTTTTTTTGCAAAGACTTTGGATAACCAGTATGTTTTTTGATACTGAAAATTGAAAATTTCAGACACTGACAGCCGAAACGACGAGGTCCATCGACATACGCTGTAAATCCCTTCCTAAGAGCCTGTATATTCAGTATATTCTGGAGATAATAATTGTTTTCTTCCTATTCCAGAAAGCAGAAGAGTAAAGAAGACCCCCCTGATTTACCGAAGACGTTCATACAATATGGACTCTGCTGTCACGCTCTTGTGTATTATCTGTACGTTTAGCTCTAGATGCAAATAAAATTGTAAAAAAATAAGACATTTCCTGGTGTTTCTCCATTTACTCAGGGGTGGGGCTTGGAGATCACATGTTGTTTCGGTTGTTTCTTAGCACTTGTGCCCAGGGTAGGGCCCATTGCTAAATGCTGCTTTCAATCTCCATTTTTTATCACATACATTGAGCAAAAAATCTGAATAAATAATATTATATACTAAAAAACGCAGATGATACCAAACCAATATAACGTAAAGAAAGATCTAAATAATCTGCCAAAGACCCTCAAAATAAATATACAAGAACACATCAATGCGCGAACCAAGCGTGACATCGTATAGCCA